>JABASP010000820.1:0-39854 GCA_019776565.1 Sminthurinus signatus | reverse complement strand
TTGTATCTTGGTCTGTATACTTAATATCTAAACTTGATACTTTGATGATAATAATAATAATAAGTTGAACGTCGTATGTGTCTTAAAAACATACACATGTAAAGAAATCCATAGTAAGTGTCCAAGAAGAACAAGAAGAAGAAGAAGAAGAAGAAGAAGAAGAAGTAGGTATAAAAAAATAAAAACGACTACTTGTAAAATAACTTTGATAACAAAAAGCTGTTCATGTTTAAAAGACATAACTGGAGACAGGCGACAGACGAAGACGAGGACTAAGACTACTTGAGTTGCCTTTGCATGTATGTCTGTATGTACTCAAGATTTTGGAGGCACTTGTAATAATAAGAGAGCAAGAGAGAGAGAGAGAGAGATGTTGAACATGTATTTACGTGTTTTTATACATGAATTAAACTTGGTTGTTTTTCCTCTTGTAACTTGTAAGCGTAAATGTAAACGTAAACCCAACGAGTTGATAGTTGATTTTATGAGTGTTTTTTTTTTCCTTCTTCTCTTTGATACACTTTTGTCCTACGTCCTGTGCTGGCAGTGTGCAGTGTATAATGTGTAATACATAACATGTAACATGAAAGAAAAGTGTTGTTGATTGTAGATTCTAGATTGTACATTCTACATGTATTATAGGTGTATATTGTACATTGTATATCACAGTCATTTCTAGAGCTTCTTCTTCAGTCCTCATTATGAAAGAAAGGAGGTGAAAGAACAGTTGTACAGTGTACACCAAATACCAAATTAATGCATAAATGTACACTATACACTATAATATGTGTTATATTCTTCATAATTGGAGTCCATATGCAAAGTACAAAGTAGAAACTACAAAGCTTCATAATATAATATAAAATATAATATTATTGTATGCACGCCCCTGTAACGTGTTCTCAACATGACTAGAAATTAGAAAAAAAAGAAAAAAAGAAGAAGAGAAAGGCTGAAGAGAGAATGAATGAATTTAAGGGATAGTTTTTGACTCGTTTTCTCCCTGTATTTATTTCATGGTCTTTTTCTCCTTGCCTATAATATATTGTACGTATCAATACATAAAGCATGTAGTGTAGTGTACAGGAGTTAGAAGCACTATGAACTATGAGTATGAATATTACCATTATCCATTATGTACTTACTCGGAACAGCTTTGGAATCCGAGAGAAAGAAAGAAAGAAAGAAAGAAGCAGAGACCATCAGAGTTGAGTTTGTCAAAGGTTGTTCTCGTTTTTCTCTGTCCCTAATTTTCTTTCTCGCATTGTCCACCGTCAACCGTCAACCGGCTCCGTCTTTTGAACCTTTGTGACGGTGGAGTGATGTGAAGTACTTCATACTTGAATTGAATAGAGTGAGGTGTTCAAACAGAACTCTACAGTACACAGTACAGTATACAGTACAATGAACAATATATCCCGTATTTTATAGAGAACAATGGAATGGAATGGAAATTCATGGTATGGAAATTTATCATGAATTTATCATCATACTAATATGTTTATGGTTTATAGATATTTGTAGCTTTTCAATAAACTTTACCTGTCTCTCTCTCTCTCTCTTTCACTATGATGATGATGATGATGATGACGGTGTGTTTGTGTTTGTGTGAAGGTGCCTTTCTATTTCTTTTTCTTCTGTACATTTGAACTAATGGATTATTTACTTTATTCTTGTCTCTTGTCGTAGAGACTAGAGACACACATGTACGTGGAATAACTTTACCATTTACCATCCCGACGGTTTTGTCTAGTCTATATTTTATATTCTATATTCAATATTCAACATTCAACATTCTATAGTCAACATATGCAATATAATTCTAAAGTGTATTTGCGGTGAAGTAACCAGAGTTTGTGTGAATTCCGCAAAATCGAACTGAGGAGTTGACACAAGCGGAATGCATGATTTGCTCAGACTAAGAGCATGTATGAGCTTTTCACTTTATACAAATGAAGGGTTTTTCTTGTGTCTCGAGTCTAAAGTCTAGAGCTGTGAGTTTTGAGTTTTGAATGTTTAAGCTTGTTATTCCCATCAGATAATTTGATGTCAGAAAGTCAAAATACCTACAATCTACATGCACTATGTTTTGTAATACTTGTAAGATTTTTGAAGCGTTGCTGTCGGTAGTGAAATTTATATAAGATTGAACCATAATATAATATAATAATTGATTTTGGATTCCTCTTTAGAGAATTAAGCGAAGAGTGAAACAATTAGTTCTCATAAATCATTAAAATTAAAATTTAATCACTCCTGTGTAATCAGTAGTAATGAGTACAATAGTTGATTATCAGAACTAGCACACGGTACAACCAATTTAATGTAAGGATATTAGATATTACTTTAAGTACGTTAATATTCTTTGAGCTCTTTTGGATGTCAAAATTTCTAATACAAGTTGCAAGAAGAAGGGAATGGGAGAGAGAAAAGAGGCTTTTGGGATGTTTTGTTGTGTGTGGACAGAATCCATGGTGAACTCAATAAATGATTGATTGACAAGGTTGGCTCTTCAGTCTTATAAAGTATTTTATCAAATAGAAAACATATCACACAAGTATTATGTAGATGTGTATGCATGTAATATGTAATATATAATATGTATTGCATTCGTCCTGAATCCAATTCGGGAGGAAGAAGAGACATTCTGTGTGGACAATGAGTAGGAGTATATGCATGAATGCGTATATTACGAGCATTTGTGGTTCACATGTGTATGTATATGTATGTTGCAAGAGAGGAGAGAATAAGTAGTCGTAAGTAGTAGAAGTAGTAATAGTAGTAGTTGGAGTGACTGACTGATTCTCTCTCTTTCAGAAGTCGTCCTTTCTTCCTCTCTTCTGTTTTTATGGATAACTCGTATGAAAAGGAGGTAGAAAGAAAGTGTGTTCATAATATAATATTGTCTCTTTCTACTTTTTACATATGTACATTGTGCCGCTTTGACTTGACTTGACTTGACTGGGACTCGTGGGACGACTAGATGAGCTTGAGGGTGAGCTATGGCATTGTAATCGATAAATTTCACCAGTTACTACATGAGTATACACACATACACATACATAGAGAAAGAGAGAGAGAGAGAGAGAGAGAGAGAAATACACATGAATTTTCTCCTTAGTTTTCCATCCAGTTGAGTTTTACTTCAATGTTTGTCCTCTTTCCATTTTCCATGGACTTGGCAGAGGTAGACGATAGACACTGTCGTTCGTTGTATGTTGTATGTTGTATGCTGTATGTCGTGTTTGAGAATAGAATAGAATAGATACAGTGAACTCCTCGTGTTTTTGTTCTTCTTCTTGTTCTTCTTGGTCGTCGTTGTCGGCGGCGTTCCTGTCTTTCTCCTTTCTCTTTATCTCTCTTTTCCCTGACACTAGCTGTCCTCTTACACAAGTTTTGTACCTTTGTGCATGTTCTCATCTCGATGGCTGGATGGCTGGATGGTTCATTGTCATTGTCTGAAGGTGTAACACAACTCTACATTCTACGTAAGAATACACATTGGAACATCCAGGAGACAGTCGACAGTAGACGTTTAGATACTCGACTTTAATTTGTACATATTTGTACAATGTACATGAGACTACACTATGAACTATGATCAACTTATTTACATAAAACCATATGCTACAAGTCTGCTGTATTATGTATCATGTATTATGTGGAAAATGGAATAGTGTTTCAAATAAGTTTCTTTTCTTTCTTCCTGATGGGAGAGGAAGAGGAAGCCAAGCCAAAGCCAAAGCCAGTTCTAATCCAAACTACTCCTTTTTATGGATCCATATTATGATTATTAATGCATCGCATATTCTGTCTTCTGTCCCTTCCTCCTCCTTTTTTCCGTAGTGGATTCTAGATTCTAGTTGTAGAAAACCTTAGTTTTCTCCATTTTCCATTATACATGTTGTCTTTAGTCACCCACATGTCCAGAGTCCAGAGCAAAGTCCAGAGTATTATTGACATGGAAATAATTTACTGCGGTGGTCATACATCATACATGTGGATAGACTATAAATACATGAATAAAGGTGGGCATTGGGATATTTGAATATTCAAATGTTGGGAAGAGTTAAAGAAGTAGCAGGAGCACGCATGAAATTGTCTGTCCTCTTTCCGTCTCTTTGACAAAAGGGAAGGAAGAAGAGCCAAGTGAAAAGGAACAGATAGATACACGCAGATGGGGAAATTATGGAGAAAGTAGAATGTAGAATGAGAAGGGAAAAAAATGGAATGGAATGAAAGAAAATAGAAAATAGTTTTAGCTTTTCAGTTTTCAACATGCACTGTACAATGTACAATGTATAGGAAATATACATGAGTAAAGAGTAAAGGTATCTATGAATATTGGCGTACTTTAGATGTTAGATGTTATGTAGATAAATGGGTGGTTTCATTCTATTTGAGACAGGTAGTGAATCCACAGACACAAGAGAGAAAGAGAGAACGGGAGAAAGATTGGGTTAAAAACAAGGATAGAATAACACAAGACAGCGTGTACGGACTATGGACAGGTAGATTGCCTCACATTGAATTATAAGTAGACTGATTATTATTTCATTTTACAAGCCATTTCTTCATTTCGTTATTGAGCTACAGTTTCGTTCATTTTTCCTCACAATGTCCTTACTGAACCTGCGTTGACCAAAATGACCAAAAAAGAAAAAAAAACAAGAACGAAAGCAGAAAGAGATGTTGTTACAAACATATTTTTCTTCTACTGTCCATTAGTATTTAGTATCAAGTATCAAGTGGATGAGTGAGAGTGAGAGTGAGAGTGGGACGGAGGTAAGGATAGAGGATAGATATACAAGTACAAGTGATATTTGGTTTGTTTTGTGCTTCTAGTTTCTATCTACTACCTTTATCCTTTTTATCCTTTATCTTTTGGATTAAAGATTAAAAATTGAAAATTGAAACATTATTATAAGTCATCCCACAGTTTTCTAATTGAATTGAATTTGGTAGGGAAGAAACGAAAGGAGAATCTATCCATTATCCATAATCCATACATCAGAATTCAGAATACTTATTGAATTCTGAATAATACAAAATACAAATATAGTGACAAAAAATAACAAGTATTCAAAATAAAGAAATAGTTTTTTTTCAATTACGGTGAGTGCTGTAGTTATTATTATTATTATTAGTATTATTGGTATTGGTATTGATATAAATGTCTATACTAGATTCGTCTAGGTAGATACTATAGATACAGCATAAAATATGATGCATTTTGTATTATTGATGAGTAAAGAGGGAGAAGTGGAAGGCGGATAAATATTTATCAAGTGATGTCAACTTGATGTTGTCTCTTGTCCTTCCTTTGACTCTCCAGCTATTCTTTATTCTTTCATCTATCATCCATCTATCCGTTCATTTATAAAGAAAGAACATGGTGATAAAAAACTGTGTGAAGACGAAGAAGACGAAGGAGAAAGGGAGTGAGTAAATAAACTAGAATACCGACAGTCGACAATCGACAATGGAGAATGGACAGTGTTTGAAAGCAGTTTCACTAATTCATGATGAAAATTGGGTTTTGTTATAGTAGTTGTGTAACAGAAATCTGTTACAGTTGGTTGGTTCATTTTTGTCTTCTTCCCATGTGTACATTTTTCTTTTTCTTGTGTTTTTCTACTTCCCAGTCCTCTTACCATCCTCACTCAATCATTATTTGTTTGGTTTTTGTTTTTCTTGTTCTTGTTCTTCGTATTCTTGAGTTGGACTGTAGTAGCTATACAGTATACAGCTTCAAGTCAAGTGAGGTATGACAAAAGACAAATGTGTCTTTTGTTTTACAATCCTCGTACTCTTATTCTGCTCTGTACTGTTTGCATTTATTTCATGCCCGGCTTTTATACTGGGATCAGTTGGTAGACGGTAGTGTAAAATACTATATAATAATACTTAGACATATCCTTTGTATTTTGTATGTTTCATTTCTTGAGACTGGAGAGTTGAGACTGGGTAGGTAAAGAGTAAAGAGTTAATTATTTAAATGACGGAGAAAAGTCCATAGAATGGAGAAATTTGAGGAGAGAGTCCGTATTTGTGCTGTATACTGATGTGTAGAGTTTAGATTATACAGGTTTTATACATGCCTCTCATTTACTTAGTTATTTATTCAGATTCCATTTAGAATTTAGATTCAATTGGAAAGGAAATTAAGGTTACTTTTGTGAGGAGATGATGATGTGGTTAGGTTCATGTTGATGTTGATGTTGACATGGGTATGGTTTAATGCACGTGTGTGTATTGTGTATGTTGTATGTCTATATCTTTTTGAGATATAATAGTCATTTAAAATACATAAAATATACTAGTTTCTGGTCTCTACTATAGTTTAGTATCTTTCTCTAGTGCTACTCTAGTGCAAAATGACGTGTACTGGGAACTAGGAATCAGGAAACAGAAAGTACAAAATATAATGGGACTTTAAATTATCCACATGTTTCTGTAGTTTTGCTATAGTTTAATATTTTATATTTTATAGGAATATAAAAGTATACCTTGTGCATGCTATATACTATATACTGTATACTGTGTAGAATGTGTATGAGGAAAAGAATGGTAGATACTCCTGTAGACTGTATACTGTATACAGTATATTGTAGATGCATAGAATTGTAGAGGAAGGAAATGATAGAGTTTACATTTTACATGGTGAATAAAGTGTTCAAATTTGTCAGTTGAATTATATTATAGAATGTGGAGTGTACAACTAACAACTAGCAGCTAGTCAAGCCAACGTATAACTGACAAGTGACAATGACGAGAGGAAGACGATGACGATGACGCCATTATTACTACCAACTAGAAAGCCTATGCATATACATGTAACATTAAATATTATAGAACTGTGTACTGTATACTGTTGAAATGTGTTGTAACATGGATGCTTCGATTAGGTGTTGAATATCTAGAACATACATGTAGGATGTAGAATGATATATGTAGTATGTAGGATTACATATATCATTGAATTGTGTGTTTTCTCCAGTCTCCATCAGCTCCTTTTTGATTTGTTGTCGTTGATGCTCTAGCTCTAGCTCTAGCTCTAGGTTTCCTCACTTGCTTTCTATAATGTATGATTCTGTAACATTCATAGTCTTTACTCTCGACTTGTAGCTTACAGAATACAGAATACGTTGTAAACGTACATGATTGAGGAAAGAAACAATACTATAAACTATAATATATATAGGATTTAGAATACTGATATGTGATGAAGTAGAGAGATTTGCGGCTTATATAGCATCCAGATTCTAGACTATAGATTCTAGACTTTAGACAGTAGACTGCTCTTTCTTTCTTTCTCTCATCTCTCATCTGGTCTACTAGTACATAGAACATAGAATACTAGGCTATATGAAAGTATTTTCCAAAGTTGAATTTCAAATTAGGCTTTAGAATTTTGAGCATGCATTACAATTTACAATTCTCAACAATGAATATTACATTCGTTTGTGCATATGTGAATATGTACTGTGTACGTAGAGTGTACAGTATGATATATTATATTATTATATCCAGGATCCAATACAATCCAAGGGGGTCGGGCGCAAAGCCTTTATGCTCATAATACCACCACACATATCAATATCAATATTATGAGTTTTTGTCTGATGGAATGGAAAGAATAGGATTTTTACAGGTAGGATATATACTAAATGGGGCAAGGTGCATACTTAGATAGGTGTATGTAGTATGTAATAGGTAATAGGTGAGATTTGTAGAAGAGTGTAGAAGGGAAAATGCGGGTGGTTCATTTCATTCAGTGTTGGGTGATGTGGGATGTGAGATGTTAGATGTGAGGTGTTCGTTGGTTTGGTTTGGTTTCATTTCGTTCGGATTCAATTTGCATATGTATTTTCTCAACGTCTACTGTAATATTTTCATCATCACGTTTGCTTATTCTCTTTGTATATTGTATATTGTACATTGCACCAAGACAGGTATATACGTAGATGTACAATGTGCAATGTACATTGTACATGGTTCATATGTACCCGTGTGCTACCTATTTTTGAAAAGAGGGAAAGAAGCCGTAGTGAGTGTGTGACCTAGAATGGAGAGATGATGTTAAAGTGAAAGATGTGGATTGTGGATGTGGATGTAACTTGTAGTACATAATACAGTATAATATGTATCTACATGGAGTATTTTAGAGTTTTTGAGAATCCAGAATCCAGAAGCATTCGTGTCATATGGAGCGTTGACTTCCATACTAATATCAAGTCAAGTCAAGCCAAGTCAAGTAAGGAGCTATTTCATAAGAATATAGAATATTATGCTCTTATGTAAGTATCTATGCATAATATTTTGTATAATGTATGTGTAATGTGTATGTATGTACTTGTGTCAGGTTGGAACAAGTAAATGTAGGTGCAATATTTTAGTGCTAGTATTAGGCGTAAAATGGAATGGAATGAAATGAGAATGGAAAGATTTCCACACTACAGTATTATTTTACTACCTGTGTCTGTAGTCTGTAGTTTGTAGTCTGTATATTATATAGGCTCTTGCCTGTATCGGTTGAATTTTTTTTTTTTTTGGTTCTGAGGAACCTTGATGGAAAGCTCATGAATATTCCAAGGCTCATGTCATAATCCGTGTACAGTGTACAGTACACAGTACACAGTTTTTACCTTTTACCCCACTCTTCTTTTTTTTCAAATGGATTGTAACGATGAGCGTCTATTCTCTCTATTCTCTTCTTTGGTTTGGTTCAACTTGGCTCATTTTGTTTGACTTTCATATTTATTTCAAGAGGAGTTTTCCTACATATTATATGCTATACTATAAGTCAAATGTAAAATATAAAATATAGTACATAGTAATTTCAATAACTATACCAATAGGAAAATAACATTACATTTTGCTTTTACGTCAAAAGTATAAAATATGTTCGTACTCGAAGAAGTGTATAAATATATTTTTTATTTCTATCATATAATTCATAATGTACAACCAAAGTTTGACAAAAATAATTGGTATATAAGCATCAATATTTAGTAAATGAATTAGTAATAGTGTGTCATCAGTATAAAGTATAATGCATAATATATAATATAGTATGGTTTTGCTTAAATGTTAAATGTTCCAATTCAAATCCAAAGTATTTTACTTAATAATGATACAACATTATTTATTTTTCAACGTTTCATATGTTGGATGGGGAATTTGGAATGGAATGGGATGACAGTGAATAGAAAATAGGAGTTATTGGTTTTATCTTTATAATGGTTGTAAAAAAAGTTGACGTGAATTGGATGTAAAATATTGAGAATACTTGACAACAAAAGTGTATCGAATGCGTGGATATAACTGTATTTAGTATTTATCTAGTATTTATATTATGTACTTATTCACCATTATGTATCTTCAATTCGCCAAAATATGAATATAGTTTGAGCAAACTTTATGTATATTGAATGCAAGGAGATAGTCGAATAATAAAAGTATGTATGTGTTGTAAAATCTGCAGATTTAAAATTAAAGTTTTGCACATGTAATAAATGTATGGTGTTATAGTAGGAAATTTCTCTGAGTGCAATAATTTTACAATGGGGCTGTATTATGTATTATAAATGTACCTGTGACTGTGACTGTAAGTTAACTGTAAGTGTATGAGTAAGAGTATGAGTATGAGAAATAGTTGGAGGGAGATGATATGTAAAATAATTTGTCAGTTGTAGTGTTTGTCTGTCTGAATGACTATTTGTACAATTTGTACTTGTACTTGTGCCTTTGGGGTAAGAAAGTTTTTAGAGTTTAGAGTCTAAATTCTAGAGTCTAGAGTTTGGAAGTTGAAGGGAGTTTTGGAGTTGGGCACTTGAGGTGATGAATTGTGCATACTTGTGTTTTGTATATTGTACTATGTACCATAATATACATCTATGATGTACAATGTACAGTGTAAAGTAAATGTACGTAATATACAGTATTTCACATCTTTATATATATATTTGTACACATTCATGTGATGTAACCTCTGTGTATGTGTGTGCTTGTGTCTTCTGTGACATGTATTTCCTTCTCTATTTGTCTTTTTTTGGAGAATGTGATGTATGAAAGAAAAACTTTTGTACTTATTCTCTCTCAACATTATCTACTTGTTCTTGTTCTTCTTCTTCCTTTTTGCCCTCTGATATTGTTTCTACAATATTATACCTTGCACTTTCCACTCGACAATGACAATGACAACGATAACGACAACTTGGAACAATAGTGTTACATCACGGAGGACTGTACTCTATTTTCTATTTTCTATTCCAAACTTTTTATTCTGGACTTCCCAAAACAAAATAAGAGAGAGAGAAAAAAAGTTCATTTCATGTTGAATTTGAATTTGAATTTTTGTGTACACACAAAAAGTTGAAGATTTGATAAAGGTTCAAATTTAAAAAAAAATGGTTCGAATCTTATAAAATAAGAATGCGTACTGAATTTTGAATATTTAGTATTGATTCGAGATGTCGGGCAAACTAAACAATGGTGTGGTGCTGTAATTTGTAATTTGTAATTGAGTTAACCATAAGTACAACAATTATTAATATTGGTGACTTATCATTTATCATTTACCATTGGATTGCATTTGAAATTTTGAAGCTGTAATGTGCACAAGAAGAAGGATAAAAACAATGGGATTTTCCACCATGGAATTCGGTTTTTAGCAGTTATTGTCGGTTCACATGTAAGTAAGTAAATAAGTAAGTAGTCAAAAGGTTGAAATGAGTTGTAGATAGGTAGATAAATACGTAGGTATGAGAAGAAGTAAAGACAGAGAGAGAGAGAGATTTTGTAAAGTGTGAATTTCCCAAAGAGTCTGTGCACAGTGAACAGTGAACAGTGCACAGGATGAATGAGAAAAGGGTGTAAAGAACAGATTGCACCATACTCTGAAATAATATGACGAAGGAAAGAAAGAATCTAACATGGCATAGGTGTATGTATGTACATTATATTATAATATATTATGTTGATAAGTTGAGTGATGATTTTTTCCCTTCTCAAAAATTCATATATCCATATCCATAATATTATTATACCCAAGTCTCGGAAAGTTTTTAGTTTTTGACTTTATATTATATACTTGCTAACTGCCTCTTACTTCGTACTTCTTACTTCTTACAATTCCCCTCTTTACCTTTCTTTGTTGGTATACATAATCATTCTTGTTCTTGCTGTTCTTCTATACGTGTACAGTGTACAGTGTATTGTATATTGTATAATGGTTACAAGCTTAAAGATGCTGCGTGTGTTTGTGTTTTGTGTGTGTGAAGACCATAAGAGTGGAAAATAAAGGGCTTGTCTTGCCTTGGACTTGGATTTGGATTTGGACTTTACATCTTTGTGTGTTTACCATCCATAAAATTTTTCGTGTTCCTTAAAATATCTTTGTATAAATCTGTATGCATCTTGTTGTCTTTGTCATATGCATAATAATATCTTATATTATGCTCATAGATGATACATGATACATGATATTATAGAAGATGTGTACTATACTATACAGTTCAGATTATAGAGTATACAAGGACTGAAATCATGGCATGGTTGTAATACATTACAGGAACAGGTAGAGAACAAATGTAATTTTTACTGTACATTATGCGTTATATGTTACATGGACGTCATTCCATTTGTCTCAGATAGACAGTAGACAGTCATGGAGGCAAGCAGGCAGGCAGGCAGTGCAGTAAGTTCAAAGGAAAGAAGCTAACAAAGTGAAAAATGTTTTTTTTTTCAACATGAGAATTAAATTTCGGTTCAACTCATCACATCACTCGTCATCCTCATTCTTCATTCTTCTTATCTTGGTCTTTTGGTCGTCTTTCTACTCTTTTACTATGTATTGTACGATAAATGGTGTATAGTGTATAGTATGTATGATTCATGACCAAAATGTTTTCTCTTCCACATTTCACATTGTTTGACTGTCTTTCTTCATTCTTTTTCTTTACTTTTTTTACTATTGCTTTATTAGATTCCCCGCAGAAAACTAAATGGGAATTTGATTAGGAATTAGGAATTTTAAGCAGGAATTAGCCGCGAGTACAGAGTACAGTGTACAGTGTGGAGTAAACCATGTACAATGTACATGGTACATGTAAACTTTTGTTAAACTCGTCAAAATTCATTATTCTTTCTTGGTTTTATGATATTCCTTATGAATTATGTATTACTTATGGTTTATGGAGCTACACTCTGTGCGCTGTGTGCCAGTTGTCAATTTATGTTTAGTAGAACCGAAAGCAGGCAGATGGAGCCAAGGGAAAATTTTGATGTTCCTAGTTCGTAGCTTGAAGCTCGCTTGGCTCTAGGCATGGGAAATGTGTACAGTGTACAAAGTACAAGGAAAAGGAAAAACAAGTTTGGTCAAAAGGAAAGCATAATATTATGTATGTATGCTTGCATGATTTCACTTGGTTCAGAGAGAAAGTATTGAAAATGGAAAACCTAGAATATCTAATATTTAGAATCGGGGAAATTCTATGTATTTTGAAACCTGAAAATCATGACTACTCCATGTTTCTCCTGTTTTTCCTTTTACCGTTTACCGTTTAGGTTTACGTACTTTGACTGTAAAAAGTATAATATGTTGGTCAATTTCTCAATACTCAATAGATAGATAGTCAGTATATTCAGATATTTAGAAAAACGAAAAGGAAGAAAGAAAGAAAGAAGGAAGACACACAAACACGAGGAAGGGGATAGTTTGTGAATATCAAAGTCGGACTATTGATTGATTGAAGCCACATTCATTTGGAATATATTAAAAATTGAAATGGAAGAAGGGGGCAGCTCAACTACTGCTGTTTCATGTCGACTGTTCCTTCGACTTCTCCTGACTATTGAATTGATATTCTGTATTCTGTATTCTGTACATTTGGCATGTGTATTTTATATGTTGTGTACATATTATGGGTACTTGTATTTTAACTCTTTTTCCTTGTCTATAGACGTATTATTATTCATTTTTTATTATTCCGTTCATTTCCTACTGAACTCAATATTATATGTACAATATTTGAATGTGGATTGTGGTTGTTCGACTTTGTAATGTTGACTTCCGTAAGACGAATACCTGAATAGTCTGATCATGTAAGCTGAATTCAAAATTATAGAGGAAATATATTGAAATAATGGTTTGCACAAGCTTTAGAACCTTGTTGAAACCAGGTAGTAGGATTCTTTTCTATAGAATAATTAATAATTAGATTGTTAGACAAAGGACTAAGGTTTAAAGATGATGTATGTTCATGAAAATAAGGTATACATGCAGACTTTTTGGTTGTAATCACTTTAAGATTTATCATGTATAATGAATTATATTATTAAAGTTTTTATGCGAGATAAATGTAAAAAAAATATATTCAAACTTGTTATTTTTACATGATCGCCGGTGAAACAATTTATGTAGATTTTAAATTGATAAATTGAATTGATAAAAGTATAAAAATGAATTCCTTTCCTGCTTTACTGTTGACTAATTCCGAATTTCAAATCAATTTACATGTAATCATAATACTATGTGGAATCTAAATGCATGCATAATATATTATGTGCCATCTAAAATATTTTAGCATAATATTTGCTATGCATATACATTATACATGTAAAAACTAGATGATTTTTTTGTCCAAAAATGTGACTAGTTAGTAGTTAGTCTAGTCAATTTGGATTTAATTTAAATGCAATAATGTTGAGACTTGAGACTCTTTCATTGCATTAAAAAAATAATAATAAGTTATAACATTAAGTTTTCTGACCAGACCAGACTAAACCAAACCATACGACAATGAAAACAAACTAAAGGTTAAAAGGTGTATTATATTTTATATTGGGTGAATTTTTATATGCTATGTATTATGTATGCTATTGCTGATAACCACCAAGTCAAGTCAAGCCATGCCAGGCCAAGCCAACGAACTGAAAGTTAAAAGTGGACGTTTAAGAACTTGAGAGGACGAGGACTTGAAAAGTTCTTACTCCTATTCTTTCTTCTGTACACAATACACAATGCAGAGTACAAGAAAAAATTCATCTCAAATTTCGCCCAAGGTTTTTTTTTCTTCTTCATCAAGGAACACTCCTCAAGTTTCTACTTCTCTCCTGAACCTACACATCCTTTTTTTTCTCAGTCCCTACCTATTACCTATAGTACTAAATCTAATGTTGGATCCGGTCGTGGTTGGTTGTTGTTGTTCCTTCTTTGGCGTTTAGAGTTTAGAGTTTGCCTGTCCTTAACAAATAGATAGACATTTTACATCACACATTGCACATAAATAAACCACAGATGGAAAAGATCTCACGGTAGGAAAAGTCTTAGACTTACATGTACATAGAAGGAAGAAAGAAAGAATACAAGTGTAAGACATAACACGTACGTAATTTTTGTTTTATTTTTCTATGGATGCAAATAAAAGTCTGACTCTGACGCTGACTCCTGCAAAAATAAAAACTACAAATAAAATACGTATAAGAGTATTGAATATTGTAAAGCCATAACCCATGTCTCATGTCATTCAAACTATATAGAGGCTAGTAAAAAGAGGAATGGGACAAAATGTAATGTAATGAGGCGCCAAGTTGTCATGTGTAATTGAGAATTGAGAAAGGAAATGACGGTTATGTGATTATTTGAAAATAAAATAAATATCAACTATAAGAATAGGTATAAGGTATAATATAATGTACATGTGTGTATATTTTACATATATTATATGCGTACATTAACATATTATGAAATAGAATCTACAAAGCAAATTCGTCAACATTATTTCTTTCTCGCACTTTGGTCCTGACCTGAGCAAGTTGAAAAAAAAAACACATAGTATGCTTTTTTTATTCTGTGTTTTATGTTTTTAATGTGTGTATGCCAATTGCCAATCTTTGGTTTGCATCAAGTTTGATTTGAAATTTGAAATGACTCGTGTGTCTTCGTCTTTTGGAGTTTTAACATTAACGTTCATTTCAGTCTGTCTAGAGAATTTTCTCTCATGTCTTTGCCATCAACTTTGACTAGTATCTCTTGAATCGATATTATATAATATGTATTATATTATGCTTCCGTAATCAAAAAAGACAAAAAAAATAAAGAAACATTCAATATTCCATATTCAATACGTTGCAAGTTGCAAAATACACAGTACACAGGATAGGGAGAGGAAAGAAGAAGAAGAAGAATCGTATTGGTTAGGGTCAAGGAGACTTTTTCAAATTTGAACTAGGGAACTCTATTAATTTTTTACGACCTTCTATATCCTATACTCTATACTTTATACGTACATGCAAGCGTATAGTGTATAGTTAATAGTTAAAGACAGTGATATTTTAAAATACAATAGTATAACAATAATATGCCGTGGTATGCTATTACTAATACCTAGTACCAGTATTTGACTCGTAGAATAATTTTCTTTTACGAGAAAAAAGAAGGAGAGAGAGATTGGAATGTGAGAGAAGCTATTACTATTTCCTTGATTAGAATATTCGAATAATAATAATAATAATACTAATAATAATAGTAATGATGATGAAATCTTTCTGTATGTAATAATATCTTTACTCTTTTTACATTAATATTTTTGTTATGAGTAATCGTTTTCGTTTTATATTTTATATTTTATATTTTATGCATATATAATATACATGATGTATTGCATTATACTTTCCATATTTTTATTTTACATGCATAACTACTAACTACATACATAATATTCTATGATTCATGCCTTTGTATGTATTATTATAGTATAGTATTTGTGCCTTTTTGCTTTCTTCCAATAATGAAATGGAAGATGGAAGGATGTAGTAGTGGAAGTATATAAAGTATAGGGAGTTTAGGATTTTTATGAACTACGCTCTACGATTACGATAATAGAATAATAACTAAAACTCCGTACTCCATAGTCCAAACTCATTCTATGTATTCTTTTTGTTCTTGGAGTCAGAAAAATCGGCAGAGGCTACACAGTGAAAGAGTGCTTGTTAAATATGAGAAATGGAGAGTATGGAGTATGAAGAATAGAGAATAGAGGGAGAGAAGAGCCATGAAATTATTACTGCTGCGTCTAAAGTCTAAATATATTGTATATTGTATAATATTGTACACTTTTCCTTTAGATACTATTATGTGTTATGACCACGTCTTTAAATAATTTGAACAACAGTTACTACACCACTGCATTACCATTTACCATTTACCATGACTTTGAGATGTGTACATGTATAAATGTGTAATATTATAATGGGTGAAGAGTGAAGAGTGAAGAGGGGCAAGAGGTAGAAATTTTCAATTATGTTGTATACCATAATAATATACCGTACTCTGCAGTCTCTTTCCTCTTTCTTATTTATGCTTATTCAATGTGTAGACAACCATTAGCTATTAAAAAGCAACTACTATACATAGTACAGTATATACAGTAGTACCATATACATATTATTATTACTCTTCACCATTCACTCTGTTGAGTGTTGAGTGTTGAGTATTTCCATTGTGTATGTATTGTAAAAATAGTGTAGTATTTCATTGCATTGCATTAGTACATGAAAAAATTAAGAAGGAAGAATTGAGAGTCGAGAGGTACAAAACGGGAAAGAGAAAAGAATGAGGAGACTTTTCGGAAAAAAGTTTTAAAATACTGGCAATTTTTGGTTTTAGGTGTTGGGTGACGATTGACTATGCAGACATACTGCAAGTGTGCGAAATAATAATAATACTAATAACGAGTATGATGATGGTGGATGTATAGACTAAATAATAATAAGAATAATAATATTGTGTAGATGAAAATTAGGCATAGTACTTTTCTATGTTGTGGGTTATATCATGTAGTTATAGGTTGAGAGTTGAGAGAATTGAGAAGCATTTTCATAAAGTCTCCAAGGTGAAATTTGATCCTTTTTTTCAAGTTGAGAATTGAGAGTTGGGATCATGCATGGTATAATATCGTACGTTATGTGTGTATGTGTATTTATGTTCATAATTTCAAAGTGTCAGAGTGAGTGAACTCTGGACGTGATTTTAACTAAACTCTTTCTCTCTCCCTCTTTTATTTTTATTTCTTTCGTCGTCAGTGTAAATTGAGTCAGTCACAGTAGCAGTTTTACAAGTATAGATATATGAATATGAATATGTAATGTATTATGTAGCATAATGTGTGCTATAGTCATTTTTATTTTATTGACTTTTTTTTTTAATTTTGATTGTTATGTTATGTTCTGTTATATAGGAGCAGGAGAAGGAGGACGAAAGGGAACGGCACCATCAGCAGCAGCAGAAAAATCAACTTGAGAATGAGACGGTGGTATCACTGTCAGCAGTAGCAGAATTAGTGGATGCAGCTAAAGAAACGACAAATGTTGGGACAAATACAGAACCTCAGGAACAAGTACAAGAAGTAAAGAAAGAAGAAGAAGAGGAAGAAGTAGTAGAAGAATGTAAAGAACAACGTTCAATTTGTGTTGATACAGGAACAAATCCAGATCCTGATTCAGATGTCCAATCCATTGAAAAACGGATCGAAGAAGATGAAGAATTACGGGTAAGATTGAAATTTCAAGTTTTTTTTTTTCGTTATAAATAATAAATAATATTCATTCTTGTAGTATTAATTAATTTATTTAAATTGGCCACATTCATCAGAAACTTGTTGGAATGTAATTTTTATCAAAACTTTCTGTTTAGTTTAGTCTACAAAAAAAATCTACAAAAGGAATGTAGACAATTTATTCAGTATTAGTATAGCATTTAACTTTTGACTAAAGAATGTAGAATGTATTCATAGATGTAAATACATAATTTATTATGGTAAATTTTGATGAATATTTGTTCATTTTACAATCTAAACGGATAAGAAAAAAATAGTGAAATTGAGGAATGTGAAAAATTGTTTGAATGTCTTTGCATACATTTTAAACAATAAAAATAATATTTTTTCTCTCTTTCGTCAATAATTGGATATTTATTAGATATTATAAATTAAAAACGTTTCAATTTTTTTATGTGTGCATATTAATGTGATGTATAATGGATAAATTTCGGTTTACAAATATTTGGATAGCAATAATTGATTACCTTAAAATAAAATGTATGAATAATGTGTATTACATATTCAACATTCTTTCTTTTATTTCATTTTTTTTCTTTTAAAGTTGGAACTGGAGGAACGTTGTAACTCATACCAAAATGAGTTATTTCTACTTCGTGAGGAGTTGATGAATTTACAACATAATGCAGATGAGAAAGAAGTGTCTAGTGCAAAATTTCATGAAGAAATTCTTGCATTTCTATATTCTGAATTTATTATTGATGGACAGTCAGTTTTAAGGAAACAGCCAAAGCATCAACATCAACATCCACACCATCCCCTTCATCATCAATTTGAGTTCTCAGAGAGTGAAGAGAACGTCATACTACCTATTCTTAGACAACTTGCTGCAGTATGGCGTGATCTTCTTGAACGAAAAAGTACATTAGAAAGAACAGTATCTAAATTGAGTGTTCCACAGCAGCATCAGCAACAACAACAACAAGAGCAGCAACACCAAAAATCAGAGGGTTTTGATAATCTAGTTGATTTAGAAGAAAGTGAAGAAGCTGTTTATGTTGCAAGTGGAGAACCAGTCAATTATTTACCTAAAGTTGACCTCTACGGATTGGAAACTGGTAATTATAATTTTTTTTTAATTAATTTAATTTTTTTTTAAATAGTTTTTTATTCTTGTGCATACTTATTTTAATTTTTTTAAAAAACTACAAAAGGGAAACAAGTTTTTATTATTTTTTTTTCATGATGTAAATAGTAGCTTGGCTATTTTTTTAAAAAAAATAATTTAATTTTGAAGTTTGGAATTTGGAATACTATTTGTTATTTGTAAAAATATGGGAAAAGTTTTCTTCCTTTTTTATTTTTTTTTTTTACTTATTTATTATCAGTCTATGTATAACATGGGTGTGTTTTATAATTTGTGTACAGTGATTGAAGAAGATGAGAGAGTTGAGGAAGATGGTCGTCTGGGTGAGACAGGGGCTTCTTCAAATGATGAACCTACCGGTATTGCCTTTATTCATCGAGCTAAATCCAGTCCATGTCAAGTACAGCAAGTTCAGAGACACCGAGTCAATATTCCTTTAGCTGATAGTTCTACACAAACAGACAATGAGGAACATGATCATCATTATCATCACTTAGTTGAAATTGAATCTGGACCAAAGAAAGTAGAAGAAGGAGAAGGAAAGGAAGAAGAAGAACTAGTAGTAGCAGCAGCAGCAGCAGCTCAAAAAGAAATAGCAAGGGAAATGGAGAGAGAAAGGGAATTGGAAGAACGGATTGCCTTGAAAGTAGCTGAATTGAATTCAACATGGGGCATTAAGGAACATGAATGGAGTTCAAAAGTAATTTCATTTTATAAAGTTTGAGACTTTCTCCTAATAGTTTTACTTGTACATTTTATTTACATCTGCATGCTGCTACACAGTACGGTTTCAGTACAGTAGTATTATTATTATTATTTCAGAGACTGTAGACTGTAGTTCGTAGTAATAGTTTTTTTAACATTAAGTTATACAAGTCTAAAATACAGTAATATTATTATAGTGGTACAAAATACAAAATAGGGATTCAAAGTTTTTTACTTTACACACCTGCAGACATGCATAATAATAATATATACATTGTTTTATGATTATCTTTGTACCTAACTATATAAAAAAAACCAAGAATCTGACTACATACTCCATACTGTCTCAATCAGTATGATGTATGTAAATGTCGTATTGAGTAGAAAATAGAACTGTATTTAGTACTAGTAGTAGTTTCATTCATTTTAATCAAGTCGCTCACACATGCATAATATAATAAATATGTATGTATAGTGTATAGTGTACATTGTATACTACAGCTTACAGCATTCTCAATTCTGAATATAACTAAGCATACCATTACTTTGAATTGAAATTGGCAGGTGGAGGAGAGAGAGGAGCGGATTAAGAAGCTAGAAGGTGAATTAGAACGGCTGAGAACTCATTTGGTGGAATTTGAAGAACAGGCTACTACTGAAGCCCTTGTGAATGAAGAACGGGAAACGGAACTCAGGCTAAAGGTCTCTCAACTCAAGACACAAATTGCTCAAACTCTTCAAGATAAGTAAGTGTATGTTTTTTCTTCTTTCTATTTTTGTATGTCCAGTATCTAGTATCCAGTATTTTGTGTTTCTAGTCGCTAGTCGGTCGTGTTTTCCATTTTCTATTAGTACTCATACTCAATACTCAAGTGTATTTATCTCTAACGTTGTGTAATGTCATGTTATGTATATACATGTACAAATAATGAAAGCTCAGTACTCAATACTCAATATGAATCACAAGAAACAGGAGTCAGTTAGGCTTTCACTCTACAATCTATAATATTACAGCATGTAGCACATGTGACATATGCATGTATATTTTGTATTACTTACCTCACATCCTCTCTTTCTCTTTCACTGCCCATTTCATTCAAGAGGAAGAAAAGGAGAGAGCACTCCAATTCTTTCTTCTTGTGATTTAGTAGTAGGAAAAAATAGGAGTATGGAGTATGGAGAATGGGCAGCATACAGGAGATGCTGTAACATGTACATATCTACATTTGAAATACCTGTGTGTGGTTTACTGTAGATTCTGTAGTGTGTTCATATGTTTGATATAGGAAGGAAAAAATGGTACTAGCTATACTAGGTTATACATTGTATATTGTACGTTTTATGTGGATTATTTATATAAGTACACTTGCTGTAGTGAAGAAAAAGAGTATATTATTAGAGAATATAGCATAATATAATACAGAACATAGTAGCTCTGTTATTCTGTGTCTTTATAACTTTATTGATTTTGGCAATTCATTCCTTTAATAGTCTTCGTGACGATGCAATGGCCATTTTTTTTTGAAGGCTTACTAAATATGTATAGAATTTTTATCTTATAGAAGCTTCCTTTCCGTTCACTTCTTCGTTTTTTTTTGTGTGGAGAAATTCCTCTTTGTGTCTTATATTTATTCAGTTTCTTGGTAAAATATACTTATGATATTTTGATTCATTATATTATTCATTTTTTTTACTGCTCTGTTTTATTTACTCATCTTGTCATATTTATTGATGGATGAAAAAAAAAGAAGAAGAAAAGTTGTATAAATGATTGTTATTATTTATTATGTTGAGATATACTAATGGACTCATACTAATGGAGTTGTAATGTAAATGCTGGGAACTGGGAATTTGATACGGTTGACTGAGTAAACCCGTTTCAAAAACATGTTCCATAGTCCAGGATCCATAAGGCTAACTACTAACTACCTATTATATTATGTTATATGTATTAGAATCGATGAATAATTATATTGATTTTTTGATCAGAATGACAAGAATTGATCTCAAGTATTAGGTATTGAAAATATTGAATATTCTTGAGCCTTGAGGAATAAAATTAGTATTTAGTATAATACTACTGTCTACTATCAATTCTTTTCAGAATTTTTTGATCAATCTTACATGATAAATAATAATATTAAAAATGTTTCATTTTAAATTCTAAATAAAAATATGAATGACCATTCAGGTAGATTGTAGAGTGTAGAGTAGATCATCTGAACAAAAGGAGCATTTAAGAGTATTTTATTAGATAGTAAGTAAATGTATAATATTTTATAATAAATATTGTACTAGTTTTTTTTATAATAGAGAAGAATGTGTGTGTGTGTGTTTCTGTCTATTCTCTTGGTTTTGGTTTTGTTAGTTACAGTTACTGTTGTCGTTTTTCTTCTCTTATTGATTCATTGGATGGATGGGTATGGATGGGAGGCGTATTTCCTTGTGTTGAATAGCTAATTTAAACGTTAGCGCAAGAGCTGTCGAAGCAGTCTTTCTATCTCTCCGAAATAGTTTTTTTTTTCCTGTCTGTCTTTCTTTCATTCGTTTCATTCTTTCTCTTTTTCCTTCTAGTTTTTATGAACATTGGAAAGGCGGAATTACTATGCATAAAATATTATTTCTGTAGTAATATGTCAACGGAGGCGAACCACGTAATCCTCATTTCATTCCAAAGTTCTGTTCTCTGTCATTCCCCTTTTTTTTTCTCTTCTCTTTTCTCACAGCCATGCCATGACTGTATGTAGTATTCGTTCGTTATTCGTAGTTCGTTCATACATATATATATGTACATACACACGTGGAATTGGAATAATGAATATTGGAACAGGTTAGACAAAAACAAAAGAAGAAAACGGACAAATTTCGACACATTACTATTATCTACTACATGTATTATGTCTTTTATATCCCTATGATGAATGTATGTAATGAAATATATTATGTATTTTTCTTCTTTCTTTCAACCATAATTGAATAATTTCATACCTTTTTTATTTTTTTTTATCATTTTCATTTTTCCGAATGACTATTTTTTTTATTACATTTTTTTAAGAGAAAATTGAAATATAATTTTATGGTAGGAAAAACATGCTTGTGTGTTATTCGAATTTAGTTTCTGTTCAATTTGAAACGATTAAAAATTAAAAAACATGAATTTTTATCAAGGATTTTGTAATTATTTTATAAAAGCCATTTTGATAATTTTCGTATTCTGAATTCAAAGGATTGTTCTTACATTAATAAAGTAAGAAACAGAATGTCTCATAATGAAAATGGACAAAGAATTGATTTGTACAAAGTCCCGATTATCACATTTATTATTCTTGTCTTGAGTTTAATCTTCTTGTAGTACTTTGAGTTTGAGTTTGTACGTGTTGTTTCGGAACCTGATCTATTTTCTGATTTGATTTGAATTGAGCTCAGTTCTCAGTTTAATTTAAAAAGAGACGAGACGGAAAAGATCTCTTGTTGAATTCTATGAATGGAAAACTGATTAGGTTTTCTTTTTTTCTTTATTTGACGGGTCTCGGTTCTCAGTTCTCCGTTTTTTGTGTGTGCTCTCTTTGGTAATTTGGCAGAGAGCAGAGACAGTTAAGTAGTCCAAATAGAACATGTTGAAGCTTTTAAAAACAGTATAGTGTGTAGAACATGCAGATCATGTAGTAGAATTACGAATTACACAGTATAATAATATATAGCTGTATCTACTCTCTTTTGTATACTGTGTGGATTTTGGTGAATGGTGGTCTAAGAATGAAAGGAATTTCCATTAATCCCCGACTAATACGAGTAAGAATACGAATACGAGTCCCAGTTTAAAGAAAAAGTTGCATTGAGCTTTCGTTTTTAATGGAGAATGGAGAAGTAAGTAATACTTACTTTTAGCATATATAGATAGATTGAAGACAGTTTCATGGAGCATTGAGGTGCCTGTTTCCTTTGTGTGTGTTTTTATTGTCAGGGAAGGTTTTGTGAATGGTAAGTTTGTGTATTTGAATTGATTAGGGAAGAAGGAACAACGTGGTTTGTTTTGTGTGTAAAATCTAGAATCTAGACATTGTAGACTTTGTATAACCAATAACAATGTGATTTGATTATATTATATGATGATTCTTTTCAGTATTCGAAGTGGTGATGCAAAGGAAGAGTTGAATCGTATTACGGCCGAGAGGGACGTAGCAAGAGCTCAAAATTCATCATATGAAGATCAATTACAAAAGTTGACTCTTCAACTACAAAATTTACATTTTGTACTAGAACAGTTTCAAAAAGGTAAGTTTTCACTATCTATAACAATTGTTTTTATTTTCTATGTGGTTTTGGATGGGATTATACAAAATACAATTATTTTGATTCATGTTTTACAATACTTTGTTTCTTTTCTTTTTTTATTACAATAGAAAAAGAAACTGAAATAGGGAACATTGAAAAGACATTAAGGGGAGAGATTACTCGAATATTGGCCGAAAAGGAAGGCTTGGAGAAAGATGTGAGTATCAAAGAGGATTTGTTGGAAAAGGCGAGATTTGGTTTGGATGCAGGTAATAATGAATTTATTTGTGAAATGATGATGATAATAGAAATTAGAATACAGAATAAATTATTATTATTATTATTATTTTATTAGAGACAGTGTGAAATGTGAAATATGATACTTTTTGAACTTTTAGCTTTCAAAATAAAAAATAATGAAATACATGTAGTTAATTAAATTACTTTTCCATTTTATTTCTTTTCATGTGTCCTTGCAGCTCAACAACTTTCAGCTCAAATCGAGGAGAAGACAAGGACCATTGCCCAACTCAAAGCTGAAGGTAGGTGCACAATTTCACCTTTCCTTTTTTTTCTTATTATTTTGCATTTTGCATGGGCTCATTGGATTGCATTGAATTATGTATTACTGTTTTCTGTTTTGAAACCAAGTACATAATATATGTGCATACGTGCAATGTATTGTGAGTTTTGCAGTTTTTTTTAAATTTAAGTCGTAAGGCTTCGTCATCATTAAAAATTGCTTGCTTTCTCAATTTAATAACTTGTGAGAGATTTTTCGCCCTGAGTTTATCAATATCAATATTGATTTTTTATTTTACTTTTTATTACAATTTTTTTTGATACACCACTACACAGTTAAAAGTAGGCGTAAGTAGGTTTCATCATTAGTAAATGCATAATAATTTTCACAAACATGATGATGTATAAAATATTGTAGATTTTACCTGTTTATACATGTATGTATAGAAAAATTAAAATGACAAAGTGAGTAGATACTATAGATATAAAGGTATTTGTTTTGTTAAATATTTGTACATTTATTACTGGTCATAGTTTTTAATATAGGGAATTAAGTTATTCATAAAAAAAAAGAAGAAAAAACAAGTTGTACAAAAATTTAAATTAGAACAATTGATAGAAGTAAATAGAATATCTATATTATGTAGAAAATGAATCGGGATTATTTGGCATTTTGGAAGAATTATTGTGATTATTGTCTGGAAATATCAGTTTGGTAATTTGCGCGGTTCTAAAGCCCAAGTTATTAACTGATATTGATCAGACGAGTCATAAGTACAACATACACACAGCAGCCTATCCCCCCTATGATGCCTTTTGTATTGCCTGAGTTTATTATTATTATTATTTGAATTTTATTTTATTTATTTGTTATTATTTATAATTTATTATTACTATTATTGTTTACTTTTATAGTTTAGTTTAGCTACCATTTTATGATTTTTTTTTATAAAAAAAACTCAACAATATTGATTTGTAACAAAAATGATTTTTTTTACCAGTATTATTTACATGATTTTTATTGAATAATGGTTTGGTATGGTTGTATATATTACATGTATATTGCACAGTTTATTTTAAGTTTTGTATAACATGAAAAAAAATGAATGACTATAGATTTGAATGGTTTTTTTCATTTGGATTTTCATTTTATTTGTTTACCCTTGTCACTGGCCTGGCCCTGTATGTACTTTTTATTTAGTTTATTTATTACTTATAATTATTTATCATGTTTAAGTTGTATTTTATTTGGTTTATAGTTACTATAATTTTTAAACCATGTTTCATATGAAATTTTGTACATTATTTTGTTTCTGATTTTACTTTTTGATTTGATTTAATGTATTTGTTTTTTTTTGGGTATCCCAAATTGCTATTAATTACTCCAACGGGATGGCTGATGTACAAATAACAAATAGCTATTATTATTTTTCCCGTTGCTTTTCTCTTGCTTTTGAAGGGTTGTCTGTAGAATATAGAATCTAGAGTTTAGAGTCTAGAGACTTTGACATAGAAATCAATAATAATTATTAAAAATGTTTAATTGTAAAGGGAGAAAGAAAAATATAGTAATAGCTCAAAAAGCTGTACATTTCTCTTGTACACATAACACATAAACTATGTGCTTGTTTAACTAGGTTATCTAAAGAGTCAATTATAGAAATTGCTATTGCCAATAGAAATTCTCCAGTGTTTGACGCACATGTCATTCATCATCAACTGTAGTTTTTTTTAGTTTAAATACATAGTTTGTAGATAGTGTAGAGCAGGGAGATGGAATATTTAATAGTAAAATAATGATAATAACAATTTTCAAAATTTTGAAACCTTCACAAATAGATTGTAAAATGTAGGTGCTCTTGGAAATCCACGTAAAAAACTAATCTACATACATTTTCATGCATACATGTATCATGTATTTTTGGAATGGCACTCTTGTCCGTCTCTAACATAATATTATTCAGTTATAATTAACTTTGAATTTGAATTTGACACCTGCCCCTTAATTTTTTGCATGCATTCACCACTCAATGTATCTAACACCTAACAAAACAGAAGAGAAAGAAAACGTATGTGAATGAAATTTGAAAATGGTCGTCTGTATGCATATTATTTTGTCTAGAATCTAGAAGTTGAATATATTATTTATTTATTTTTCTGCATTTATTAGTCTTTATGATATAATGTGGAATATATGGAATGGATCGATGGATATATAATATTTTGATAAATTATTATTTTATTACTTTTTTGCTTTTGCCATTGTTTCCATTAAAATGTTGACGGTTTTATTATGAAACCATAGTTCACATTCAAGTTTTGCAGTAATTATTCGCATGTGTGGATGTATGTTTTTAGTTTTTAGCATTTAGTATTTATTATGTAGTCACAGTTTTCCTATTGCTATTTCACCGTTGATGAGTGACGTATTCGCAGATGTTATATTACATGTGGAGTGTGTAGCATATAATATGTACCATGTACATTCTACATTTGCAATTCGTAATGTGTATACCTTTATGGTATTCTGTTTTAATATTTACATTATAATGCACACCATTGTTTTTTTTTCTCTCTCTGGAGTCTGAGACAATAATAATATGAGAACTGAGAACACAAAATGGTAATTTGCATATGTCTGTTAATAATTTTGAGTTAGTCTTAACCTTATGATGTACTTGAAATATGAAGTATGAAGTAATACGAACCGTTTTACGATCATACAAAACAAAGGGTCTACATTTTATATTCTGTAGTACTTACGTAGTCACTCGCTTCTTTCGTTGTTTTTCATTTTGCATTAGCTTTTTCAAATACTTTGAAACTCCAATCCAATATCCAATATACAATATTTTAATGATGGAAGCATTATTATTTCTCAGTGAGAGTTATTAATGTGGAATGTAGAATGTTGGATGTTGACATTGCCATAATATTCTGTCTTTATGCTTATTGGTTATTGAAATATTATTATAATATTATGAGAATGGTGATTGTTACAACTGTTCAAAAGGGGAAGAAGTTGAATGGCATTTTTTCATGGAATCAAAAATCAAAAGCACCGCAAGAATATTAAATGTTTTAGCTATGCTGTTAAGTTTTCTCCTTTAAGTTCCAATTCCACGAAATTTACATTTACAGTTACAAAAGTTTAGAAATACTACAAATTACAAATTGAGTCGAATGTTTTACCTTTTGTTTATGGTTGCATAAAGAATAAAAAACTTTTATAATAATTAATAATATGATACGATGAAGGATGGATTTTAAGTGTAAAAATGTTTTGTCGGGCAGAGAGAGAGAGAGTCGTTTCTCTTTCTTTTTCATCTTTAGAGTCTTTAGAATCTTAACATATTCATAATGATATGAAATTATAATTTTTTGACAGTGGTTATGGTGATGAGGATGATGATAATGGGGATGAGTGTTCGGTCTGAATTTTATTTGCAAAAATTATTACTTGGTTTCGTGTGAAATATGTATGATGTATATGTGTAAGATGGAAGATGAGGAAATCTTGTTGGTCTGTTTCATTTCAAAGTTTACAGTTTATACAGGGGTTTTTATGTGTATTTATCAGGATTTTCTACAGTTTCTCTGGAAGTAGAATTTAGTGAGCATTCTTCATGGAAATTATTTTAGTTTGAAATTGAAATCGTAATAATAATAATGTTTCAGGTGGTATTGTGATGATGATGAGTGTAGGTAGTAGGTAGTAGCATGGATGGATGGATGGATGGATGGATGTATAAAGTTGAAAAGTGTAAATTATATTATTACTTTGGCATTCACACATAGTACATTGTAAATGGTACATATAGTGTATGCATATTATGTGGAATATTTAAGTTGAGTTAAAAGTCACATCTTGAATCCTTGCATAATCATATTACTAAATGCTAATGGTAGGTGAGCTTCTATGTGCTATGTACCTATTATACGATATTGCCTTGCCGTTTTGAGTTGTGACTGTAGAGTGTAGAATGTAGAGAGAGAAAACACACACACACACACACACACACAGAGTAATGTATCTATAATATATAGAAGACTTGTAAAAGACAAGTGTTTGAGAAATATAGAGAGAGAAAAGGAAAGAAAGAAAGAAAGGCTCTCAAAGTCTCTCTCTTTCCTTCTCTCTGTCTTTTCCCTGATGCCTGAAGCATCAATAATTAATGAAGAGGCTTTCAACTCTCTGTGTGTTTGTAGGGTGAAAAACTATACTATATTCCATATTCCATACTCCATACTCCATCCTGTGTAATGTATAATGTATATTATATATGAGTACTTTGAGCATTTAGTGTAGATATGTTACTCAAGTTTTGTGGTGAAGCTGGCTGGTTAGTAATTAAAGCCTTTTTCATCATCGCCTCTTTCTGCGTGTGTATATTGTATATATTCCTATATTATGTCTCTCTGTCTGTCTGTCTGTCTATCTTTATATTTTCTACTTGTGTGTTTATATAAGTTGAACCAACCATTCCATCCATTTCTTCTTCTTCTTCTACTTCTCATTCCAGGTTTGGTTTGGTTTCATGCTTATCGTTCTCGTGGTAGTCTGTCTGTATATCTGTATCTGTATAGAATCTAGAATCTAGCCCATCCATTAAATACATAAACTCTTACCTTTGCATGCTCTTTCAGTTTCTCTTCACAGGGAGAGAGTGGTAAAGAGAGAGAGTAATGCTATTACTTTTCATATGCAAATAAGACGAGCTTCCGTTCATAATCATATTCATATTCGTGGCTGTAGCCATACTCGAATTCGAATTCGTATTCCTATTCCTGTTTGAATTCATATTCATGTACGGAAGTGTACTGTATGTTGTATGTTGTATGTATTTGTGTAGAACTAGATAAACCAAATGAATATTGAATATATAGAATATAAAATAATGCATATGTCATGTATGGAAAATGGAATGGATTTATATTTTATATACATAATATTATTGTATATTATTGTATTCCATTGTGTCTTGTGATTGTGTGTGCATGTTTGTACTACCAAAATCAAATAAGTCTGTTTAAATACAACAAGAGTGAGAGAGAGAGTGAGAGAAAGAGTGAGACAAAAGTTGGAGGCATAATATATTGTGTTATGTTGTGTTGTGTGTTGTGTGTCTTCCATGTTGGTTTGGTTCTTTTAGTTAGTTTGCAGAAAGTTATAGTTAAAGTTGGGTTTAGAGCATATTTCAGTTTGTGTGAGTTTGTGTATTGTGTATGGTGTACAGTGTTTGGTGTATTATGGTTTATGGTGTATGCGTGTGTGTGCTTAAGCCGAGCGGAGCTGCCGTGATAACAATAGAAAATATTATAGAAAACAGAGGAAGAGCTCCCGAGTCTCCTCTAGAGTCTGTAGTCTGTAGTCTGTACACTGTACACTCACTCTACATTTTCCAGATTATCTATACTTTATACTTTATACTCTACAATATACCTGTACATTTATTTGGACAGTTGCTACTCCAAAAAAAACTCAAGTGCAACTCATAGCACGGCATAGATAGACATAGACACACACACACCACTTTTGTAATATCATGAATAGGACTAGGACTGCCACTTCTCGTCTCTTCTCTTGTGTTACTATCTGTACTTTTGGTAACAACAACAAGGACACAATTTGGTTGGTTAGTGAGTTATATATTAAATACATATTTATATACATGGATATTCCGTGTCGTTGTGAATATTGTGCACTCTCTCTCTCTCTCTCTTTATTTCTCTCTTCTATTCAGAGAAGCATAAAGCAGGTGGATAGTGGATAACTGAGGCGAAACTGAGACTCAGACTCAACTCGATACAACTGAAAGGTATGTATATGGAGTGTGGAATATGAAGCATGATGAAGAGGAGGAAAAGGAAGGAAGAAGGAAGAAATGATACATTGATAATGTTTAATTTAGGTGACTCGTCTGTATTCATAGGTTCATAGGAAGGTAGGAAGGTAGGAAGAGGAGTAGGTACACCGGTAATTAATGGAAATGAAAGCGTTTTTCACATTTTCTTTCTTTCTTTTTTATACCATAGTGTTGGTTTTTTAGACAACTTGCACGAAGTCAGGATATAATAGGTAATATATAATACAAATTTATATGTATGGAATATGCATTATATGTATTGTTTGTACTTTTTACAATGTACACGGTCCAGTTCCAGTTGTAGAGTTCCAAAGTTCTAGGCAGAAAAAGACATGAAATGTATGTACAGTATGGAGTAATATATATTATCTATGCAAATTGCACAATAGATTTTTGTACCCAGATAGAATATATCTAGAATCGAAAATCGGGAAAGGAGAATAGAAAATCCACGTAGAATATCCGTTTACTCTGGATCCACAAAATTAACTCTTAGCAGGCGTTTATTTACAATTTTCTTTGCACACGTAGAATATATACGGGTGCTTGTTCATTGTTCATTGTTCATATTTGAGTAGACCATATTCTATAATTATTATACATGTAGAATATGTACATAGATAAAGCTGTGTACTGTGTACATTGTACACGTAGCTGTTGACTATTTACTATTTACTCAGTTTATCTTTTTAGCATACGAGTTTAATTGACTAAGAAGGACACTTGAGACTTGAGACTTTAGGTTTGGTTTAGGAGAGGATCCACAGAGCATAAAGCTCAAAGCACAGGTTATAATAATGATATTGGATTACCCTTCTTTTTAAATATGCTTTTGGGTAGAAGACAGAAGAGATGGACGTGTGTATATTATATATTATGGATTATGGATGGATTAATAATGAATATGTTCAAGTATTTGAGGTAGTCTTTTAACATTTAAAATTTCCTTTCGAGGGAAAAAAGTTCAATTATTATTTTTATTATTATTGTTTTCCTGCTTTCTTCGATGAACATGTAACATGTAGAATTTAGAATCTAAAAACTATCAAAGTGTAAGTATAAATTATAAATTTACCTTTCATTTCAACTAGTATTCAACATTCAACAACATTTTTGGACTCTTTTTGATAAAAAGAGGCTAAATATAATAATTACGGAGTCATTACACATGACTCATTTTTTTGAGGAAGATAAATGATAAAATAAGATTATTGACGACGATTTTTGGAAATGAGTTACTGTGACCTGAATATTAAAAAAGTATGACAATATAATAATATTAAATAGAAGTATATATATAAAAAACTGGAGGTTTATTCTAGTCAATTCTTGGATAAATGTGATGGCAAAATTAGATAAAAATGGATGGAATGTCAATTACTGTTTGTAGACATATAGAAGTAGACAGTGGATACAGGCTATACAACAACTTGGAGGAGCTTTTAATAATTGCTAAATGTAAAGCTACTTGATAATAATAATAATAAAGAACATGTGTCAGGCACATTCTTTTAAGTATAGAAAAAGTAGAGGAGAGGTTCATGATGACATTATGTATTATGTCATGTTTAATTCTGATAGATAGAAAGGAAAGAAGATGAGGATTGAGGATATTTCTTATCCACTGTATAATGTCTAATATCTAATAGAAGTTAAGTATATTTATGAAAGTACCGGTAAAGAACCGGTAGTACGATGGAATATGGGATAGAAAGCAAAAAAAAATAGAGGAAAAGTATAAAATTGTACAATATTACTGAATGTTGAATGTTGAGTACAATAATATATTCTATGGCTGAATATAAAATGAAAATCGATTCTCTAGTCTCTAGTTTTTTTTCCTATGTGGAATACATTATGTACTTTTTCTTGTTTTCCTTGCTATCGTCTTTCCTTCTTGGTGCTCTTTTTCCTACTTTTACCATTTACCATTTGCCATCATCTAGAACGGTATAGTGTAGAAAGTGTAGAATGTTGAGTGTGGAGTGTGGAGAGTAGAGAGAGACAAGTACCTTTTGAGAGTAAATCGACAATCCACTCTCAAATGGACAGTGCATCGCTATCTCTTTCTTTTTCTTTTCCCTCTCATGTCACATTATATATTATATTATATACAGTACTCGGTGAAAGTTATTGTTTTTTGTCGCCACTCCATACATGTAATTTTTATTACGTATAATAATGATAATATAATATATAATATGAGAAACGTCTAGAATCTAGAATGTAGAATCTATAGAATTTGCGATGGCAAAATCCATAATCTGTAACATAAGACAGAAGGACAGAAGGATAGGTTACAATTGTAGTGTGTAGTGTCCATTGTACGTATGAGTATTATGTACTATGTACTTGAAAAGAGTAAATAATAATAACTCTATTACTTTTTTTCCAAATATTTTCGAGTTTCCAGCTTCGAGTATTTTGTCCACATTTGGTCATAACAAAATAATACACAATATATTGAGTACTCTCTATTCAGCATTCAGTATTCAAGCAATTGAAATGACAGAAAAAAATGGATATATTGTATTTGTAGAAGAATAGAGAATGAAGAATCTGGTATTGGGAATATGGTATTAGATGTATTTTTAATATTATGACAGAAGGTAGTCATTCTTGGATGTGCATGCATATGTGTCTATAAATAATAAATATTTGTATCAAAATAATATATTATATGCCATGAGACTCTAGAAATGTCCACAATCCACACATAATCTTACGTGTACATATCACTCTCGTCGTTGTCGTCCTCGTCATCGTAGTCATCATCATCATCCACTCATAATTGATATTCATGCATTTTTAATGCTGTGGGTAGGAACTGTGGAGAGGAAAGTTGGAACGTTTCGGGTATTAAACTAAAATGTGTGTATAGTGTATACGTATGTCTGTATAGTATATTTATATTTATCACAGGTTTTCAGTCAGAGAGACAGAAAGAAAGAAAGAAAGATACAGAGAATGGAGAAGGAAGGAAGGAATATTTGCATATGTCAAGTGAATTTAATTTAAGCATATTAGGTATTAACAGTAAAAGAAGAGTGGACTGTTAGATAGATAGAAAATAGAAATAAGTGGGGAATCAACTTTGAGTAGTTATCTTTTAGCCTCTTTTGTAGTGTAGAGTGTAGTGTTTTGTACAGAAAGAGGGAAGAGTACCTACACGCTAATAGTAATAGTGATAGCGTGATGTACAAGTAAAGATTCTGCATGAGATAGAAGTCTCTCTCTTTCTCTCGCAGCTTGACAAGCTGTGCTTAAAAAGGGACGCTTTGCCACTCTTTCTCCTGCGGGAAATTTTACGGTAGCATAAAAAATAAGATAGTACAACAAGCATGATGATATAACATGTACAATTTACATATACAGTTTAAAGTTATTATTATTATATAAAGTATTAGATATTGGATTGATTCATAGAATATATAGAATATCATGCTTATTGTGTGTATAATATTGCACAGAAAGAATAGGAAAGAAGGAATAAAATGAAATAAAATATTGTAATAATAAAATTTGAGTAGGATGAACTCTATTATTGTGTATTATACAATAAAGAAAGTGTGATTGTCCAGTGTCCAAATGTACAATGTACAGTGTACAGGTACCTCTGGATAAATAAAATGGATGCATATTATGTTGGTATACGTGGGTTCTCCAGGTAGGAAGAGACAAGAGGCATGATATTTGTACATATCTAGAATCTAGAATCTAGAGGAAAAGACAATTGGTAAATCCACGTAATATTACACGTTATGCTTGTAGCTTGTACATATGGATATATATTTAGCAGAGTTGATTGCAGACTGCTCATTTAGTTGTGTACATTTTACATTGTACATAGTGGTGGGTATAATATGTATTTTTAGGGGGGTTTGTGGTTTGGGTTGGATTGTGGGTATGAAGGGGTTTCGTATATATACAGGTACATGTATATCATTCATTTATTTATTTACTTATTTATTTCCATTATTTCTTTTGTGGGTTAGGAATAATTTATGAGTGATGAAATTTGGGGGAAGAGAAAGAGAACAGACTGTAAACTGTAGAGGATAGAGGATACGTTACACGTATGGATGGGAAGTGGACGGGTTTTCTTCTACTTGTACAATATACAATATTTCTTCTTTCTCCCAATCTACAGTTATTGGGTGATATTGGATGGAATGGAACGGAATGAAAGGGGGGTTTATCAACTATATACATAGTACATAGTGTAATGTATATGTGTAAATAGTAAATAGTGAATATATGTATAGGTAGTGATGACTTGATGAAAGGCTGTCCGAAATTCGGTGACTTCACTTGGGATTGGATTAGAAGAGTTTATCCCTATACATTGTTCCAAATTCCCGTTCCCATCAAGTGTGGACACGTAGACTAGTTAGCAACGTTTAACGTTTATTTCTTGTGAATCCCGCCTCCAGAATCGAATTGGGAATATGAATATGAATATGAGTATGAATATCAATATCAATATGCATGTAAATAGTAAATAGTAAATATAAACAGAGTAGGAAATGTAGATATCTATACCTATATATAAATGTGTATATGTGTAGTTGTTTATTTGGATATTTGGATATTTTGGAATCGGAAGATTCCGATTCGGATTGATTCCCCCTTAACTAAAATTCTTACCCTTTTTATTCTGCTGTATTATATACATGGGTTTTCAGTTTTTGGGTGCTCTCCTCTCATTAAGTGAGATGAGTGTATGTATATGTGTACATATTTTCCACTTGATTGTCTTTTTGGTGGTAGCCTTTATATACAGTTCTTGTCCGGGTTCCAATGACCATTTAGTGTCTGAAGAGCTCTCAGGAACCTTCTCAATAAACCCAATTCCTCAAGTTCCTCAAAATTCAGAGTTTTTCTCTTTATTTTATTTCTTCTTTGGATTTTTTTTCTTCTTTCAAAGTGTACAGTATATTATTGTAAAAAAAAATTGTAAAGATAAAGATTCTTGTTATTTTAGGGTTTTTATTTAGTGGATTTTGCTTTTGTTTTTATTTTGAAGTATTTTATTTATTCTTTGGTTTGATTCTTTTGTTCCCTTTTCTCCTTGTACAGTTGTAGATATTATGTTATTGTTTTGGTTTGGTTTGATTTTCTAAGTTTGGTTTCCATAATTTTGAGTTTTTTGTATTTGAGGAGTTTATTTTGTTTTCTGGGGGTTTTTCTCATTTTTTTTTGTTTTTGTTTTGTACTTGTACAAATTTTTTGATTTTTGGAGGTTTTGGTCAAAGTTTTGTTTAAAATAGTATGTACACATAGGATAAAAAAGGTAAAAAAAAGACGAGCAAGAAAAGGAAAAAGAATCACAAGTTTTTATTTTACAAAGACTTGACTTGTAGTAAAGAAAAATAAAAGGGAGAGACGAAGAATTTTGTATTACTGATTGATTGTGTACATCTTCTTCGTCTACTTCCAATACTTCTACTCTACTTGTACTTCTACTCTGCTCGACCTTTCTGCCTCTGCCCCTCTAAAGTTGAAACTCCTCTAAACTGTTGGTTGGTTTTTACCATATTTTTGGCTCATTTTGAGGATTTTCGTCTTCTTCTTCTTCTGATTTGTGGGAATCTTGCAAATCTTGTTCTTCTTGTTCTTCATTCTTCAATTGGTGTCAATTCATTTTGACAAAAAATTTGTCTATTAGCCGTAATCTAATCTCATTGGTAACTCAGGAGATTAGCGGTATACTCTCGGGTTGCGCAGTGAGATTTGGCCCACGACTAATGAAATTCTGCAGTCTCTGGTTCTGGTTGTGAAAAAAAAATCCATGTTCTGTGCTTAGGAAAGGATAAACTTTTGAATGAACAAATGGTCAAGCAAATCAAAAAAATAATAAATAAACAGAAACAAAAGCTAAAGCTCTGCCTACTTACTTCTACTATCACTTCTTCTTCTTCTACTCTATTTGCTCAACTATTTAATACTCTAATACTCTATTTTTTTGCTACATAAGTGCCATTGAAAAAAATATACATAATATTATTATTATTATACTATAAGATAGCCATAGTTAGTATTTTAACATTAAAAGTATTTTACATTTAGTTTCTAGTTTCTAGTTATAGAAATAATAATAACACTCAAAATCAATTTTAAATGTTCATGCCTTGGGCTCTTGCTTGTACTATGTACTTTGTACTATTTATAATAGATTTTAGATTCTAAAAAGAATAATCATTATAGATGATGGAAATCTTGATATTAATGATAATATAATCTAAAAATTTCTTACTAGCTCTTTATATTATTATTATATTTGCTTCGATGTTCTTTTTACTATATTTATAAGTATGAAGTATACGTGCCACATAATATTTTTGTATGATACATTTTATTTTATTTTTTTTTAAAAAAAGAAAATGGTATGATTGTATGCTCTTGTAAAACTGTTACTAGTATTATAACTTTAATAATTATAACAATATTCATTTGATATTTGATAATATTATGAAAAAGAAAAGAAAACCAAAAAAAAATAGTATGTGTTGTACACTGCTAAAGTAACTTTCTTCAAATAGTAAACTTTTCTGTTTGTTGTCATTTTCCTTCTAAAAGGTGGTATATGGTATAAAGTGTACTGTTTTACATGCAGATTGTGGATTGTTGTATATGTATTTATTTTTTTATATGATGTTGAATGTTGTTATGCGATAATTCTTATTTTTATTTATGGGGTTTTTCAAACGGGATTTGTGTTGTCGTTTCTGCTACAACTTTTTTGGTTTGAGAGGATTTGCTAGTTGTTTTTCTGTTTCTGTTTGGGGTGTTTGTCTTTATTCTGTTTGTTGAGTTCTTTGTTCATTTAATTCTGACTGTTTTAAAATGAAGTTGTCCATTGTGAATACGTATTTTGTTTTATCCGTGTTTTCTGGACTGTGTTGCTTTTTTTTCTTGTTTTTTTAGTTTTTTTTTGTTTCTTGGAAACTTCAAATGTCTTGTCCAAATTTTTTTACTTGTATTACAATTGAAGTAACAGTACTTTAGCGGTGGAACTTTAGCTGTATGCTCAGCTTGGTTTGTGCATAATATAACATGTAAAAATTTCAAAGGCCAATGATAATATTATTACGCCATGTCAAATTTTCTATGAGTAATGAAATAAAATTAATAATAATAACTGTACTTTTAGTTGATTTTTTTAAATTTTTATACTAACTATTAAAAGTAATAATGATGATTATTATTGTATTAAAATTTTCTTTACAATTTTTGCATGAGCGGTGTGCGGCTTCTTTAACCAAAATAACTAACGTCTTATTGCTTTGAGACGATGACATAGATTCTCTGCTCTCTCTCTCTTTTTCTAGTAACTAATAACTTTTCATAGTTTGTAGATCCAGTTTATAATGAAAAAATAAGTAGGGAATATAACTTTTAAAAAGGCCAAACGATGGCTTTCATTGACTTTTACTTTGTTTCCATTTTGTTTTTGGTGTTTTTCATCTGCATCAAATTGAAATAGATGATAAAATAAGAATGCTATATTATTTTTGCTGTCTTTCTTTTCTTTTTTATATCATGTGTGCATGGGACTGGGATTTTTTTAAAAACATCATTATGCATTATATGTCTATTTTAGTTACAGTAGTTGAGTTACAATTTTGCATCATATATCATATATATTATACTGGAATATAGTTATAAAAAGTAAAAAGATGATTCTTCTGGAGAATTCTTGATTAAGCTGGAGTATGCATAATAATAATAGCATCTTTCCACGTCATGCATCTTTATCTATGACTTATTGGCTTGTTAATGCATGTTTCATGCCATGTTAAATGTAGTTTTAAATTGTCTGTACGTTTTCTTTCTCACCGGGACGGTGGAGCTTTTATAAGTTGGAGTTTAGGTGTTCATCTTGTGGTAAATGCATTAACTATTAATTGTCAATCAGATGAGGAATGAGGCTCATGTTTTTTCATTTTAATAATTAGCAGAAAGTGTGTAAGTTTTTTTTGCCAAAATAAGAAAACAAAAGAAAATCAAAGAAAGGAGGAGAAAATTTCATTTGTCATTTGTATTTAATATTTGCATGTTGTAGTTTGTAGTATGAATCCAATGTACTTTTCCATGCCATATTTGTTGTTTATTGTGCGCCATGGTGATAACAATAGCTAATGATAATGGGTTTAAAGACAATCGAAATCGGCCGAATTCGGTTCGGTTTGGAATGTCATCTATGAGAAACTTTGAAGAAAAGTTCCAGAGAAACCCTTCGGAATTTGGAATTCATTGATTGATATTCAATATTCAATTCCATCTAATGAAAATGGCAAAGTATGATGTACATACATTTCATAATATTATGAGGATGGTGGAGCTTTTTTAATCATCATGTTAAAATCAGGATAAAAAACTCTACATACAACATAAATAAATAAATGAAAGTAGAATGTTAAATGTTACATGGTAAAATAGTTTAGTTTGGTTTCATCCTAGAATCATGTATAGCTCGACTATGTGTGTTGTGTGTTTATGTCGTTGATGTTGTTGTTGTTGACTGTTTGTTTCCGCTCCTTTAGATTTTGGATGATTGATGAGGAAATAATTCATACTTTATTGTGTATGCATATAGAATATATAGAAATCATACATGATTGCATACAGAGTACAGACACGAGGATTTGTGTAGGTCAGGACGGTGATTTGTTTTTGTCATGTTGTTGTTATTTATGGGTGTGTTGGTGTAGCTTTTGTGTGGTGTGAATTTGTGTTTTGTTGTATGTATGTGTCAAATGAAGTGAAGGCTTCAAAACTAATAATAATAATAATGATTATTATTATTATTATGATGAGTGTTGTGGTATATTTTGTACTAATTAATTTGTCCGCAAGAGAGTGATGTTATATTATGTAATTTGCTCTAAAATATGTACAACGTGAATGAATATTGGATAAATAATATATATCATATGAGCGTTTAGTGTGATGTGTGATATTTTAAATGGTAAATGGTAGTTACTAAAAATTACAAATACAAAAGTAGTCTCAATTATCAAAAGCAAGTAAAAAAAGTAAACTTTATACTAGAAAAAAGGTTTCCCAAAATGAGGGAAACATTTCTAGAATAAAAATAATGAGGTTCGTGCTGTGGTTATTATTATTGTGCAAGAATGTTTATAAATAGAATGCTAACTTTTGTTTATATTTTCTAATAATAATTAATAATGCTATGATAATATTATGTAATACTTGAAAAATTAAATACTATGTGGTACATGACTTTTATATAAGTATAGTTAATAGTTATGTTGTTGATGATTAATGATTTATTATAAATGCATGATTGCTTAGAAGTATTTGACTCTTGATATGATAAATATATGATATGAAATGCTAATTGAATGATAAATCCTAAATGTAAGTGGTAAAAAGACAGAATGTAATAATAATTCTATAGTTTCTAGTATTGTGAAAATATTTTTGAAGCATGAAAATTTGAATTGAAAATGACCCTTGTGCTGTGTAAGCTGTAAGCGTGTGGAGTTCCGATGGGGAGATGAGTATTATGTCAGGTACTGGTCCTCTCTTTTTTACCAGTGTCTGTCTAATACTTGAATCCCTTGAGGAGTATGCCTTCGAATGAAAATTACATGGATTTTGGAATTTGGATTTTGGATGTGAAGCTAAACCTTTTACTTTATACTTTATACCAATAATAATTATTAAAACTGAATGACTTACTTGTTTATCTCCAGTTGTGGACGAACTACTTGACTGAAATGGCCAAATACCAGCAGCTTCCAATCCCGT
>JABASP010000819.1:0-39880 GCA_019776565.1 Sminthurinus signatus | reverse complement strand
ACATTATATATAGCACACAACATAACTAGAAAGTAGAAAGTAGCACGGACTTTTACAACGCCAATTTCAAACTAGGATGGTAGAGAAAAATTAATTCTCTTTTACTAAAGTTTCCAGCATGTAAAAATCATGATCGTGCTCCACTCTACTTTTTTCATATTTATGATACTTTCGCTGTGACTAATTGTAGTTCTGACGTTTTCTTACTCAACTTTTTAGACATCCCTCATCTGCCATGCAGTTCTTATTCGAAATTTCGAGTACAAATTGAACTAATTAAATTGAAAAAATAACAAAGTTTCTACTAAAATAATTGAATGTGTACCAATTATTAGATACACACTAAGAATGTCTTGAATTGCTAATACAGTCTGTATGCATAATTCATTGAAAGTTTAAAATTAATCGGCATACTCCATAACAAAAAACTACTAAACTTATGTAATAAAATTCTCCAGTTATAAAACAGAAGGAAAGGTCTGCTATACTTTATTCAATTTAGGTATTTTAAAAGATGCGAGTCAATTAATGGGTAATTGGTAATTTGATTAAGATTTGTAATTTAATCATAATATTTTGTACATTTTGTGGTTTTTTAGCCGTTGTGGTCATCCTCATCGACTTTTTATGTGAAGTTACTGGGTTTTTTGCATCTTTTGTACTCATTCGTGGACTGCAGCAGGTGAGCATAAACCCGGTTCTATATCAATAATACAATGCACAATACAGGCAATTGTGAAAAGTCATAGTATTTTATATTTTAGCTAAGACAAATGATTCTACTTTTATTTTAAAGGAAAGGAAAGGGTTGCTACTCCCATGGATGATTATTGTACCAACTCATACTCTTATCGATGTTTATACAGCTTGTGACATTGTGGTAAAAATTTAAAACTTGAAAAATGTCTTTTAAAAAACAAAGATGCAATATGATAATATGATTAATGATTAATAATTAATTAAATAATTTATATTGCTATTTAAGAGAAAATAGTAGAATTTTTCTTTTAAATGTCTCGTGTATTGTGTATTGAATTTCAGATTGCATACATAAAAGCTAGATACAAGGACCAAGATTTAGGCCAAGATAACCACGGCACTGTGATTCTCGTCTCCGCCGTGTCAATCACTGCTCTTATAAATGTAAGGATTTTCCTAATACCTAATACGATATTAAATATTATGCTTTAGAAACAATTTTTGTTGCTCAGTGTTTGTATTGTACTTTGTACAGTCCAAGGCGTGATAATTTAAGTTTAGGCTTAATTCATTTCAAAAGTCAAATGGTAGACTAGGAATTGTGACTACAAATTCAGTACATGTCTACATGGAAAGTGGTAGCTCATTTTATTTTATTTCATGTTGTGCTTGCATTCTAAATAATATTTCATGCATGCTCAAGCATTTCATGTTTCATGTGATTGTTTCCCTGCAATTTATTTTTTGTTTGATTGAACCCTCAAGGCTTGAAATGGTTGAAATAGAGCATTTTCCAGGATTTAAATTATTATGAATACAATACTTTGTGGATGCAACATTAGTTGCTCATTAATATCAAACTAGAGTTTGAAGAGTACATCATGTGGACTAACCTGGGTATTTGGAAAAGACTGAAAGACAGGAAGCCAGGAAGCCAGGTGAAAATAAATTCATATTTAGAACAGAGAGATAATACAGTGAGATATTTACCAGGTTATAATGAGATATTTTTTGTAAAGGGAAAGTAATTTCTCTCGCTCGGCTGTGGTTCAACTTGTAACTTGTTAGAAAATAATCATGACAGAAAACCGCCGGTGCAACGTTTGTCTGTTGTCTGTATTCTGTATGCAGTGTATAGTATATACCGTGGATACAGTATACAGATTTAGTTTGAAGTTTTACCTTCGACGTTGTATCATATATATGACGGGTTTAGCTAGTGGCTATAGTAGCTACAAAGTTGAGTTACCGAATACAAATGTGCGTCTAAGCATTTTACATTTTACCTACAAGTATTACATGTTTGATAGTTTTACAAAAGCAGGTTCTTTCCCCATGTCCTCATTACTACGTCCTGTTCAACTGGAGCTTTTAATTAACTAACCAAAAAAAGGAAAGTAATTGCAAAGAGTGTGAAAGCAGGAAAACTAAACTTTGTTTACATCCATTTCTTTTACGGTTCTCTCCCATTCTGTTTGACTCCCTTTCACTCTTCCCCACTTTTCTATGCACTATCAACTGGGACTATAGAATAGAATATGGAATGATGATAATTGATAGTCGTACATGGATTCAAGCGGCTTTACTAAGGATGGGAGACAGAGGAGTTTTCATCAAGTTTTTTCGTCCTTTTAAATGCAACAATTTAAAAAGTTTATCTTTTAATAGTTTGACTACATCGTGGTAAGAGTTTTGAGTTTTGAGCCATAAAAACTCCACAGCTTATCCCAAAAAGGATGTGTGTAGCTTCAATACACAATCTACAATGTACAATGTATAATATAGAGTAGCGATTGATGAATTTTTTGAATTTCTCTACAGTCTCCAGTCGTCTTTGTTCTATAGATTCTTCTAATTTCTAATCGAGTGCCTCATGTTCGCACAATTTATTCTCTTGATTCTTGATGCTTTACATTCTTGAGCTTTTCCCTGTCACTTCTCCACTACAAGAGGTTTTCTGTCTCTTTGTTTTCAATTCCCATTCTTTCCAAACTCTGCTTCTGGATTCTGGAGTTTCCGCTCCTCGTGGTTTCGCCAATTCTGCAGTGCTTTCTTCCTCTTCACAGGACTGGAAGAGTAAAGGGATAAAAATAGAGAGAATGAAATCAAGATGCAGACGGATGGGATCTTCGATTGAAAATTACAAGGCTGCATGTCTGCATGTTAACGCATCACAACATTGCTAGATTCTAGATTCTAGCTTTTAGATTCTAGATACGAGATCCTATACTTACTACTTACTACATAGATGCAGGGAACATTGAAAGATAGCCTACAAATTCGGCATGAGAATTACTTAGTTACTTTCTTGGATGGGAGTGGAAGAGATGTTGTGGAGGATAGATGAAATAGAAAAAAGAGAGAGAAAGTCGTAGTTTTACCAATAGTTTTGGTTTCGGTTTTGGTTTTGGTTTTACTGCCCACACTACAACCATATATATACATTATACGTGTGTATGTATAATGTATAATATATAGCTTGGGAAATTGCAAGCATCTCCTTGAATGTATATAAGTAAATGTATCCTTTCTGCTCTCTGCTATTCATCGTATCTGACAGAGAATGATTTCAAGTCTCGGCATCCGAGACTGAAATATGCAGTAGAACAAGTAGAACATGTAAAATGTAGAATGTAGAGTAGATGCAGAGTGCATGCAATACTTCTTGGAATGGAGGATGGAGAATGTGGCAGAGCGATATTGAGATAAAGAAACAACAAATCACCAAAATACTCGCCTCAGTACTCGCCTATCCATTCAACTATGAGAGAATTTATTACACTGTAAAATATAAAATGCCTTGGCCGAATACGAAGGCGGCTATTCAGCTATTCCGTTTCCTTGTGGTTACACTTTACACTACACCATTTGTAAGTTAAAAGTTAGTAGTTACTTTAGTTTTTTGTTACTTTATAAATCCCCGCTAGTTTAATTAAAAAATTGTGCATAGAAAAGGAACATATTTAATTAATAAGTATAATTCTCTGGCTGTGCAAAAACCAAATCAAAGGCAAAAGATATTAGAAATAGAATGTGTGATATTTCATTCAGCGTCTTCTTTCATTGAGGATTAACTATCTCATTGATTTTCCTGCCTCAACATTAAAAGTATTGGTGTAGTTTGAGTGGAAATTTGAACAGTATACAGTGCACATGTGGGACGTATTGTATAAACTACTATATTTTTGATACATGCAGAATCACGAGTAATGCAATCTGTAATGTAATGAGCGTACTTTGGAATAATTATAGAAAGTTGGTGAAAAAGAAACATTCGGACGTTGGAGACGAGAACAAGAAATTCTTATGCGTGGATCGTAGATGGGAGATGGACGGAATAAGAAAAACAACTTTTGTACTTGTTTCTTTAAGACTTTCTCCTTTTCTCTCCTCTCTGCGATACACGTTGCTGCGGCTCTTCTAGTCCATCATGTCCCTCCACTCCGTACTTTGACTAGATATTTATACTTGGTCCAAATAGTTTTTCCTAACTACTAAGTACCCTCTCCTTCTTTTATGGCCTTCTCCTTCTTATATTTAATCCCATGGAACGACAAGGCTTAGATAAATTCCTTTGTGGGTATCATACTCTTATACTCTTATAAGGGAAACATTGCATTTATTTTTGAGAAAAGTAGTGTGTAAAGGAAAAGTGAAACAACTTGAGGGTTTTGAGTTGTGACAGCTTATTTTTTCTATCAAAAAAAATTGAGCATAGATTTAAGCTCACAACTACTTATTGTAAGTCCACTATAAATGCAATCACAAATCACAAAAGTAAAACGAAAAATGATCAGTTCAAGTATGTCCATTGAATTATATCAGCTCACACAGCTCATTCTTCTTTAGATTCCTTCACCATTGAGCATATAAACCTTGGTACGGGGTAAAAAGTAAAAATCTCTCGCTCTGTGCTCGGCGTTATTGTTCTTTTGTACAATGCTTTAGAAAATTGAAAATGAAAAAAGTTTTTAAAAAAAATTTAACTTGATAACTTTAGTATATGTAAAGAATGAAGAAGAGATTTTTCTGGAAAACAACAAAAATTTTGAAAGGTACATAAAAAAGTATCTAAAGAAATCCTAGACGCAAATTGTAAAATACAGTATTGATAAATGATAAATACTAGTTTCAATGTTCTGTATATACATTATATCTAATATCGACAATCGACAATCAAATAACATCAAATGCAACTCTTTTCCTGTTTCTATTTGATCGAGACTCGAGACTCGATACAAAATGAGTGTAGTAAAAGCCACACAAATGGAAGCCGCAAACCAGGGAATATCGTTTTCCTTCTTTTTTGTATCCTTTCAACTCTGCCATTTCTTACTTACACAACTGTGTACAATGTACAATGTACATATACATGGGTCACTCTGAGAAAACATGTTTCTACCAGAAAAATGTGAGCATCTTATTTCTAGTTGTATGTACACTGTACATTGTACATTGTACATATCACATATCAGAGAGAGAGAGAGTCATTGGAAATGCTCACTAAGTGCTTTGCTGTAATGTTTCCAATTCCAATAAAATGAAGGGTCTGTGTCCTGTATATTGTATTTGTTTATTCTATTACTTTCTCTACCTCACATCTCACAATTTCTCTTTCTTTCTCAAAAGGAAAAGTGGAAGCTTCTTTTCCTTTTCTGTGTGCTTGTATATTGTACATGCTGTACATACAGAATAAGTACAGTGTACAATTTATACTTATATTACATATGAACAGAGGAGCTGAAATAATTCTACGTTCTATGTTATGTTATGCCATCAGCTTTATTATACATCTACATCCACATCTATACAGAATACAGAATATAAACTGTAAATTGCACATTGCCCAGTGTACAGTGTACAGTTTATAGGCATGATGCAAAGAGAACGTCTTTGTGCAGAAAATGCTTTCTTTGTGGGATTCGCATCAAACATTTTTCATTGAAAGTTCCACTTTTACGTCTAAACTACTACTATAAAACCTCTTTTCATCCTCCACCCTGTTTTTAACTTTGATGTTCATACTAAATAGTTCCACACAAGGGCTTCTTCTTGTTGTCCTTCTTCTCCGTCGTATTATTACGTACATATATATGGGAAATGGGTACATGTGTGGTGATCAGAAATAAAGAGGGAATTTACCTTACTTTTCTATATACTTTGATATACTTGTGAGACGCTTTCAAATAAGAGAGGAGGCTATACTAAAGAGTATGCAATCATGTACAATGTACACTGTACAATGTGCGTACATTTTACAAAACTTGTAATGTAGTCTGAAGTCTGAGACTAAAGAGTGAAGAGTGAAAACTGAAAACTGTATGCCAACAACCGGAAGAGCCACAGAGGCAATCAACTCAAAGTCAAAGTTATAAAGAGGAAAAATACGGATTTGAAATTCAATTTTCTCCATCAATGTAAAAAGGAAGTGAAATCACACAAGTGCTAGAACCTATAGGTCCTAGAATCTAGAATCTGGAATAAAGAATAAAGAGCACAGGAAGTACAGAAAAATCAAATTATCAAGCATTCCGTACTCTTACTATGAAAAATGTCTTGTACAAAACAATTCTTGTCGTTTATGTCAAATACAAATAAAATTATGTCAAACACAAGCTGTAAACATCAAGTATTGACTGTTGACTGTTGACTTTCTCATCATTCATCTTATGTCTTATATAAACAGTAAAAAGTTAAATGTTACGTTATGTAATGTATAATGATTTTTATCCAAAAATAAAAAAAGAGATGGTGAAATTGTAATAGATAAATTTTTGGTTTAGATTTTCAATAAAAATCAAATCAAATTATTTTTTCAACTTTTGATATTATATTACATCATACTGCCTTATAAATTTTAGTTTCGTAGTCGCAGCGTTGACGTCGTACGTTACTGGAAAAAGTAGATAAGGAGTGTAAATAAAGGAGCATGAATTATAAATTATTGAATAGTTAAACCAGATAGGATAAAAAAATCTGGATGAGCGTGTTGAGACGTGTTAAATGTAGAACTGAAGAAAGTATGCATAGCTGCGTATGTATTTATATCTTATAAGTATTCAATATTGGCCTGTTATATGCATGAATCAAAGTACAAACAAAAGCCCATGTAAAGTGGGCCCCGAGACTTGAAATGAGTATAAAAATCATCTTTTTAGGAATCCGCTTTTTTACAGTTCACAATTTTCCGTAGTGGAGAATAAAAGTCAGTATAGATGAAAAACGAAAACATGGTCTTTTCCCACTAAAAAGAAGGATACTATTTTGAGAGTCTTTAACGTATTCGTAGATACTAGACTCTAGACACATAAGTACATACACACAGATTTATGTTTTATGCATACACGTATGATGGGGCAGTTTGGACCTTTTTTTTGACGACGCCGGCATTCAAAAACCTATCAGACATGAAGATGAAATGGACAGCTTAAGAGGATGAGATAGTAAGAGCGAGAGTGAGTAATGACCAGTTTCAGTAAAATAGGCACATCATTGAACACTGAAGACTGAACATTGAACATTTTGAGTCCAGTCTTGCCCATGTGGGAGAGAAATATTGGGAAATTACCGTAGTTTATCAACGACTTATCAGTCCTAGTCGAAAACAGAAATGGAAGTAGAGAAAGTAGAGGAAAAGAAGAAGTATAGAGAACACAAAACTACGTGCAGACTGCAGACGCAAAGGAGATGAAGAAAAGTTATACTTTTGACCCACAGTGTCCCTCTGCTTCATCAATAAGAAATTTTCCTTTTCATGATTCAGATTCGCTTTCAGATTCAATCTGAGTATAATGCATAATACGTGGGTGGATACTGGATACTGGATACATAATACATACAGCTCAAATCCTTTTCCCTTAGCAGATTATTATACTATCAAAATTCCTGAAAAGTTCTGAATTTTACATGTTTGTTTGCACAAGTATGCTATATATACTGAATGCTGAATGTTTGATGATAATAATTCTTTTTTTATTGAGTTTTCAATACTTTGAACGTTATTTTTATGTATTTTCTGTGTTGTTGTCTGAAAGTGCCTTTGTGGATGAAGTAAATAACGAATTTCCTTCAAAGATCATAATACTACCTAACATGAATATATATACTAATAGTTTATAGTTCAATTGAAAAGCTATCGTACATTGTAAGAAGGTTTTTAATTTATTGGATTGATTATCTATGAAAACAAATAATTTATTTGTGATATTTGCACCATCAAAACAATTTTCACTACATTTAGAATGCATTCTGTAAAAACCATAGAGCATAGTCGAATTTTAAAATGTGCTTCATAATCTTTTACTCAACTAAAAATTAAACTAAAAACACAGGAAAAGAATTACTTGAGTATAGGTCAAAAAAGAAAGTATCAAATGTATGTGCCCACAATATAATTTAATGTGTCTTTTTTTGTTCTACGCAGATTTATGCACTTGTATGCGTCATTTCTCAATATCAAGATTTTAGTGAAGGGAGAGGAACAGCCAGTTTCGAAAACATGCTAATGGTAATCATTTTTCAAATTCAATTAATTACCCGTAGACATCAGAAATCTGATATCAGACTGACTGATGAGTGCAAATGACGATGATTTATGAACCTGCATAATAATAGTAATAATAATAATAACAGTGTATATAATGCCTAATATTTCTACACTTGCAGCAGAATGGTGACTCAGTCCATTATACTTGTGGTAGAGAAAGAGTCTCATTAAGGCAGAGCCGTCCAATGCAAAAATCCGAGATATGGTGTGACGATATTGGATTTGGAAAAGCAAATCAGTCCAAAAATCGAAGAGAAAGTCAAGGAAATGGAACGAATATGGGTGCCAATAAAGATCGAGTCCCCACTGTTCGATTTGAAAATGAAAGCTCATCAAGTTCTGGTGGAGATTCTGCAGAGACTAGACAAAGGTTTCTTGGGAACTTTAATAAATCGGATAAAGATTCCTTTGGACGTAGTTTAATTGTCCCTGGGAAAAACTCGAGAAGTCCTTTAATGGAAGAAAGTACAACTGCAGACTCTATAGAAGAAATGTAGCTGTAGAATACTGTTTTCTGTACACCACTAAATAAAATATTGTTGACAGTTGACAGCCACTTTCTTGGACCATTTCTTGATTGAAAACGTGTGATGTTTTTCTACTATACAAACTTAATGTGTGAAAAATGTATCTAAAATCTAAATATACATATATATTATACATTAGGCATAAAAACGAGAGTATATTACAAATTGTTAAAAGTTAAAAGTAATAATAGAATTTTTTAAAATAAGAAGAAAATATATCTGCAACAGTCTATTGTATATTGTATAATATGATGTTATGTGCATTGTGCATTGTACATTACACAAAAAAACACACATTTTAAAGTTTGTCCACTACTAACTAATAGCATAATACAATACTTTATCATCCTAATGTGAAACAAAACTACACAACTACAATTCATATATATTCATATATGTATAACTGGAAGCTGCCTGATTGTTGAAGAAAAGAAAATTATTTTTATACCCAATGTTTGCCATTTAACAAAAGAATCAAAAATCAAAACAGTACAACTTATTTGAAATTTTCAAGTTTCAAGTTAACAAGGAAAAAGGAGTCTATATTGAATTCATTGTGAATTAAATACTTATCTATTGATCTAGTATCTAGTAGACCACATATTAACTGGACGTTGTTGTATAATGTAAACCGCACACCACGTGTAGTTTGTTTTTTTTACATATACCTGATTACACCTTTTAACTTGATGTTTATAATTTATAATTTATAAAAATAGCTCAATGTTGAAAAGATAAAATAAAAAAAATACACTTGTTACATGTGCCACTATTCAATGTCAGTGTTAAGTTTTGATTACATAAGAAATTGATCCGAATTAGAACCGAAACGTCTTTTTGGTGTTTGCTGTGAATAGTGCATATAAATAGTAAATAGTATGGGGCATGTGGAAATCAACACTTTCATTTTAAACATTTCTCATGATTTTTAGGTTCTTGCGCAACTTATAAAGAAGGACATTCATGACAAAAAACGTTTTGGTGTCTCGTCGAGTAAATAACCAGTAATCAGTAATAATTTGGCTTTAGGTACATTTATTACAAAACAAAAAAAGTTATTTAATAGCTAGAATCGACTGACGAAGCTCGACTTAAAATGACAGTGTGTGCTTGATTATGCAGGGAAACAAAAGAAAGAAACTTGACTATCTTAAAAACATCGGCTGACTTCTACCAAACCTTAATCGTAAAGATTTTCTGAAATTCCAAATTTTTTGCAGCTGCAGTTTTAAACTCGGAAAATGAAAGTCCTGTAAAACCAGAAATCAAAGTTTCTTGCTCAGTGCAACACAATGTAGAAAAAACTCCACTAGAATGTAATAAATAATATAGTTTTGTACACAAGGTACACATGATCAAAGAGAAAGCATGGCACAAGATAGGAGTGTAGATTGAAAACGTTTAAAAACAAAAATCTAACCAACCATCATCAGTATCCAAATCTGTTTGTCTACAAAGTGCAGTTACAATGTCCTGAACCTGTAATTTTTAGGATTCATTTCTTACAGTGGCTTTTAAAATTGATAAATTGATCAATTTGATACTATTTTTTATGTTGTATACACGAAAAACATTTATGATATAGTCAATAAAATGACACCGAAAGAAAAACTAACAGGGGCATTAGGAAACCGCTTTGGTCCAACCAGTCGTTTTATAGTCTGAATTATATCATCTGATCCCAATTCTCCATCGTTATTATAATCAAACATTTGAAACAAATATTCCACCTTTAAGTCAAAAGGTGCTTTTCTATTAAATGTAGACATGGCATTCAAAAATTCCTCAAAATCTAATGATCCATCCATCGATGAACTGAAAACTTTACAAATCCGATCACCTGCTCATTGGAGAGAAATTTAGAAGAAATAAAAAAATGACTCTAAGCCTGGCATAATATAAGATACATACACTGTACACTAGAGAGACGGAAAATAACACGACTTTCAAAAATTTTAAGCCAGGAACCCGTCATATTGTTCCTTTTGGTGTAGAAACCCACCTCCGAAAATATTTTTCCATTTGGTTTAGGTTTAGAGGTCGACCAAGGTCACCAAAGTTGACATGGGCTTTAACATAGGATTTCCACCAGAAAATCGGACATGATACATGATGCTGGTGGGGAGAAATGGGGAGGGGTAGAATTTTTCTACGTATGGGAATGAAGTCACCCTAGGCCACTAACAAAATGTACCAAAGGACAAAGTTCCAAAAAAATTCCTTCCCGGTTTTCTAGAGGGTCCGAAAACCCGGTTTTGTGCATTTTTGTCGTTTTTTGATACTGAGAAAGGAAAGGAACAATATGACGGGTTCCTGACTTAAATTTTTGAAAGTCATGTTATTTTTGGTCTCTCTACTGTACACAGTGTTAATTAAACAATAAAAAAGTATTCTAACAATCACCAAATGGGTTTGCTCCAAATTCGGGGAAGTTTTTAAGTGTTGTTAGAGGTACACGGTAGAATCGATTCGCCTTCAGCTCGTCTGGTGCAAGTTTAATGAATCTGGTAAGAAGGCTGTTGAAACATAATAATTCGATTTAGGAACCATCATTCATCATTCATTTTTACGATAAAGTACAAAGTCAATGTACGTGGCATCGTCATGGTCATATGGAATGTTTTTAAACGCTTCTAAAGCAATAAATATAGGCAGTATAAAATTACATATCTACATTATTGGTACATATACATATGTTGTTTTTTGTTTCATGGTGTCCTTACTACTTGATTTCCTTTGTCCCTAAATATGTTACATTTTCATATTCCTGTATTTCAGCATTTGAATACAGGGATTTAGAGAAAAGATTTCCCATTTTTGAAACTCTACTCACAACTCCGTTGCCGTTGGTAAAAATATTTTCTCGGAACTTGATTTGGAACAAAATTTAATCATTAGTTCAATGTGGCTTCTCACGTTACGTTAGTGAAAGTTTGCTTTCTCTTTGCTGTGCTGGTGAGTATATCCGCATTACATTGTGAGCACGTGTAAGCAAGTGAACCATATAATACTACAACTAATTATATGACACAAAAATGGATGGAGGACGGACACATAAGTTCAACTGTCTAATATGGCATTAATCCATTATGAAAAGTGCGGCCGAACACTATGGAAACCTCATGTGTAGATGAAATGGCATAATATAGTCTTGAGGACCTGCCATTCATATTTCAGATTACAAATAAAATGACAGATTCGAGATGGAGTATATAAAGGTTTCAAGGGGGTTAACCCCGAATTTTTAAATAATCGCAAGTCGAATCGTTATAAAAACACATTTAGCTCGAAATCGAAACCACTAAGGTACATTTTATTATTCGCATCACAAAATCTTCCAGTTGCTTGACAATTTATGTACAATGTTTTATTATAAATTATTTTTTATTATGTAATAATGTAGTATGTTATGGAATTTTTTGTAAGCAATACGATGAATTTTTGCTACTTACTGTGGTCGTTAAATACATGTCGTATGATTGATAAATAAATAATATACGTACATATATGTATGCTACTTTACCATCACTATTACATGCTAAAAATTTCATTCTTTCAAATCCATGCTGGTTGTTTTGTCATTCTACATTTCTTCATTACAAATCACAAACAAAACAGTCAATCAACCATTTTAGAAACTCAACAACTTATTTCGTAACTCTGAATGTCTGATAAAATATTAAAAGGTTGAAAAGAATTCCTGATTTTATTTTAGCCAGTTATGTAATTTTCTTAGAAGTCATTCCAAAGTACTCTCACATTTTTTGCAACTCCTCTCATGAAATTCTTCTGTAATTCTTGTTTCTATTTTCCTAGGCTGTTCACTGTTCAGTGTTCAATGAACGGTGTTCACTGTTCATTCTCTCTCTATAAATTTTTTCAGTCATTCAGTGTTACAAATAACTAGTTGACGTCTAAAATATTTCTTGTAAATACGATTATAGCTTTGATGTGAGAAATTAAAAACATAAAAAAAGAGGACCACTCTCTATATATATATATATATACGGAACTACATTGAATAGATAACATACGAATAGAATGTTACAATGATAATAATTAGATTATTGTTATTTCATAGCATGTATAGTAGCATTTGGAGAAAAATCATTGTCCTGTCGTTGTCGTGTCTCAACGTACCTTTATATAATATATCATACATATTAACTATATAACAAGATTTTGAGTTTTTATAATGTATTTTTGTATACCTTATAATATATTTATTGTATTACATAATATGTTACTACATACTATTTATACTATAACAAACTATATACTAGTATAATAATATATTTTGTTGTTTTTGGTGTAAAAATGTGAAGTTTTCTTTTGTAAAACATCAAAAAATAGTAGCGTAAAAAAGTTTACACAAAACGTTAATGAACTGCGACGAAGAACACAATAATTATTTTCCTCTCTGAACTCTGAACTGAAGTTTTATCATTTGTGATTGATATAATATATTATATATCTGTGATTTCTGATTAGTTTGGAGAAAATAAACTAGAATTATTTACAATGTAAAACGATAATAATATAATACATATATTATAGTATAACTAATCATATAATACAACTAATTTGTAAAAACAGGTCCACGTTTCAGTAAAGCAATATTTATGGTTAAATAATCAATAATAATATATTTGTTACTTTTTCGCCACACTGTATTTTTCTTACATGTCTAGATTTTTGGTATAACATTTGTTGAAAAAACCTATATAGTAGAAATATTTTATACATATAATATTATGTGTACATATATTTACATCTTAGATTATTCTTACATACTGGTTCTTTTTTCCTGTATAATATATATAGATATACACACATAAATTACCATCTATTATTATTATAGTTATTATTATTACTGTACACAGATGTGCATGGATTAAATTATGTAGTACTTAATATAATATATTTTATATTTACATTGAAAAATACACCGAGTGTATATTTTCTATACTGTATATACTAAAGACTATATATATGTGTATAGGATTTTATCAGGTAATTTAACTATACATATTATGTACACTATATACTTAAAAAACTTGGAATACTACATTATGCTTTACGTATTTTGTGGTGAAATATTAAAGAATAGTTTATATATATCAAATTATTTTGTAGTTTTGAGAGATACATATAAAACGGAAGTACACATCTCAAAATCAAAACAACTCAAATTTTCAGCATCTTTTGTGGCTTTTCTGTGGCAATCCCACAGTACATTTTTTTTCTTCTCAAAACTGTCTCATCAGTAAATCTACCATTTTTCCTTTCCTTCTTCAGAACGAACGGTAATAACATATACTATTGAAATACACTTATACTAATATAATGAGATATGAAATATTAACAAAATCGCTGGGTAAATTACTATAATTATGTATTTAATTACGTTCCCCTCTTATGTATTTTAATAGTCCTTATTCTTTTGATTACCTCTATATCATGTATACTACTAAAAAAACGAAGCAAATTTATTTATAGTTTTGCATCATATCATTATTATTATCCGTATATCATTGTAATGTGTGTATAGTTTTAAATAGTATAAAATATTATATTATGGAATTACATTTACCAGAGTAGTCTTCTTATATCCATTTCTATATGAGTTTCTTTGACAGTAATTAAGATTATTAAATATATATATATATATAATTTTATATTATGAATGTAAAGTTAGAAGAAGCAAGTCTTTTATGATTACAGATCATTTTATTATTATTGATCCTATAATGAAAATGCTGCACTATATAATATAATATATAGATTACACAATTTAACAGAATAATATATATGGTATATAATATATACTCACCTATTTGAGAATTGTAACTGATCATTTTATTACAACTATGTATATTTATGTGTATGTAAATTCATTTTATTTTGTTACTTTTGTAGCCATTTTTCATTTTTGAGAAAAAAAGTCCATCTTATTGCCATAAAAGTCATTATGACTGAGTATAATATATTATACACATAATATATATAATTCATAGACAAAAATACCTATGATAATAATGTTACATTTCATATATTACCTATTTTATATCTTTTGACATAACATTAACAGTGTATATGTATATATAGTACGAGAAAAATGTAAAATGACCATTTTTTTTAAGTTTTATAAATATATTACCTATAGTCATTATCCAGAAACAGTTTGAAGTTATATTATAATAATAGAATATTTCTATATAATTTAAATTGGAAATACATTTTTTGGTACAATGACAATTTACTGTATAATATAATAATATATCTATAATGAATGTGGAAGAAATATTTCCTTTCCTTTGTTTTATCATGGCTTTTCTTTTTCGCTCTCTTGCACACATACTTTCTCTTTCTTTCTTTGTGCTTGTACAAAAAGTTCATAAAAATTACATTATTTTAGTAATTTGGGTCAGTCTAGAATCATTGCAAGTCCTCTAACATTTTCTTTTATACATACAATACACAACACAAAAAAATGGTCTACAGGAATCGTATAATAGATAACTACAGCGACAAACGCGAGTATTATATAGAATAATATATTACATATATCATATATCATTATATGCATAGATAACAGCAATAACTAGCATTTAGTAGTAGTGTAAATATTTTATGTACACATAAACAGGAGAAGTATGTATATATATATAATATAAGTATTCAGAATCTCTTTGTTCTTTGTTATAGGATTTTGAAAACGAGAGAAAGAGAAAGAGTTTTGAAAACAACAAACATCTACACACATACAGAGTACATGGATAATTATAGGAAGAATTATTAATTAGTTATTAAAATGGAATATGAAGATAAAAGTAACAGTACATTATGTATATTAAACATTAGTATAGAATATATAACACGTACAATACAAAGTTGCATATAATAATATATTATTATCGTAGTATAGTAAAACAATTTATATACAGGTAATTTTTTCTTGTTCCTTGTATGAAATGTATATACAGGAAAAGGTTAGAATAATGGAAATTGTTTTTACATTCATGATTTTTAAATCACATGAAAATACAACAACTGTGTTCCCTTCATGTACTACTCGAGTGTCAATATAGTCACAAAAGGAATTGTAAGGAAATACAGTTGTGGTATATATATATTTATTTGATATTTTCATCCGATTTAAAAATCATATGACTGCAAACATTTTCTTTTTCATTAATTCCACCCTTTTACTATATATATATACATGAATTTTATTTTATTTTTTGGTTCAGTAATGACTCCTTTATTTTTTTAGTAACTTCAACTTTTGTTCAATATTCATCCGATGGCCTAATTTCTTTATTCCCATCTCTAATAATGTTGCATTGTCAATTCGCATTAGTTTCTTTCCATCTATTGCACGTTGTTGGAAAAGTGTTTTGTACTCAGGTAAAAACAGAGAATCAAGCCAATCCATTGCATCTGTCTGTGTCTGTATATTTATAAAATAAACCTCTCAATGTAGTGAAAGAATTATTCTTTTTTTTTAGTAATTATTTTGTAAACAGTAAATACTTACAATTCACTCTCAAGTATTATTATTTATTCATTTTATGTATTGTGTACGTAGTACATGTACTTTTCCATTCTTTTTTTTTGCCATGTCTAAATTTATACACTATTTTCATTTTTTTAAACTTACCCAATCTTGTAATGCTTTATTTCGGAATTCTCTTCTAACTCTTTGTGCTTGTTGCTGTTGTGCTTGTTGTTGCTGTAAAAGTTGGGCTGCTTTTACATCTTGTGGTACTTCATAGTGTTCATGTACAACTACTGGTTTCTTTGGAATAGTACCAACAATCCTTGGTCCACTACTATCAACTAAATCTAGAATTTATTGAATAAATTAGATATAATATTCATAATAAAGCATTTATATATTTTATTGTATGCATACCATTTTTGTTACATATTATGTTAACAAAATTTTATTCCATTTATTATTGTAAGTTTTTTGTAATAACCGTTATTATTATCATTATTACTATATTCACATATAATTTTTTTTACCTGGAGTATATCTATGTACTGGATGAAGTTTTTCAGGAATATATTTACCCCCAGGATTGGATGGAGTAGGAGTAGTAGTTGCAGAGGTAGAAGATGATGTCTGTTGATAGTAATAACATTTTGGATGATGCTGGTGTTGTTGTTGCTGTTGTTGTTGTTGTTGAAACAAAGCTGATGATGATGGAGATGCTTGTTGTTTCTGTTGTTGGGATGTTTTTGGATTGCCTAAAGTACCATATCTACCATAAGCTGTTGTATTAACAACTCCTTGAGCAGCAGCATTAGAGGAATAAGACTGATGTCGTCCTAATGTTTGGTATGTATTTGGCATTGTATTGGTTATAAAAGCAGTTTGCTGTTGTTGGGATTGAGATTGCTGTTGTTGTTGCTGCTGAAGCATTTGCTGCTGCTGTTGTTGTTGGAGCATTTGTTGCTGTTGTAGCATCTGATGTTGATGTAATTGTTGATTGTACTGTTGACGTGTAATGTTATTGATTGTAGGATATCCACTATACATGGAGGAAGAACTATTTGAATGATTAATAGAACGATAAAGTGGTGACTGGCGGTTGAAATGTTGACTCATTTGTGCTGCTGCTTGTGATGGATCACTTGCATACATATTTCCTTGATTAAATCGGGTAGCACACTCATCTAAAGTTAACACATGTGCAATATAAAAATACATAATATAACATAAAATATAATGTGTGTGTAATATGTACATATTTTATAATGTACAAGTATTATTTTGAAAGTAGGATTATAGTATATTATTAAACATGATTTATTGTATATATTGTATATATACACAGGTTTTTTCAATTTTCAAATCATTTTATTATAATGTATTTTTTGTTTTATTTCTAAAAAAAAAGAAATCAAAAAGTCTTACGTGTATCACGTGCATCTGAAAATTCTGGAGGTGGAGCTAAGATTGGAGTTTGATTTCGAAGTACAAATTCTGCTGGGGGTGGTGGTACAGGTGCTGGTGATTGAGTACCAGGAGCAGTTGGAAAATCCTGCTATAAAAATTGAAAAATTTATAAACAACAGAAAATATTAATTTTTGAGGATTTTAAGGAGATTAAAATAATAAGTCATGAAAAAATATAGTGTTTTTTATATCGTTCTTTAATTATTATTATTTAGTATTTTTTGAATAAAATTTCTTATAATTATTATGTAATATTATTATTTTTACCTTTAAAGCTGCCACATGCATTTGTATAAGTTTGAGACTTTCTTCAATACTTTTATCTGCTTGACGTGACTGTCCCTGAGTTTGACTGTGAATTTGTTGCATTTGCTGTCTACTCAATAAATACTGCTGATGTTGATCAGTGAGAGTGTTACGTGATCGTTGGGGTTGGAGAGTGTGATACATTGTTGGATTTGAAGCTGGTCCACTTCCCACTGATTTCTTTTGAATGGGCGTATCCCGTGGACTTTTAGTTTCTTCTGTCTCACTTTCAATTTCTAATATTGGTGGAATTTTAACTGAGACTGCATTCTTTGTCAATGAACTTCCAGAATTCCTTAAAGATTGTTGTTGTGAACGACTAATTGTACCGTATGTAAGAATGCTATTACTAGTTGCATTGTCCATAGGTAAATGTTGATGATGATGTTGTTGTTGTTGCTGCTGTTGTTGTTGTTGTTGACTAGATTGTTGACTCATATGAAACTTGACACTTGTCATTCCAGGTCTATCATTAACAATAGTTGTTGTAGTAGTATTTGTACCTGGTGTTATATTTGAAAAAGTTGTATTTATAACTTTGTCATTTATTCCACGTTTTAAACTTCCAGCTGGACCAATATAATGAACATTTCCAACATTTTGTAATGGAACGACCTTTGGTTTTTGATTTTCTTGTTCAGCCTCACCACTACCATTTTCATCTTTAAGAATCCATGTTTTATCACTAGAATCTTCTGAATCATCGGAATCTGGATTAACTGGTAGACATGTGACAAAATTATTATTTGATGAGGAATTATTATTAACTCCATCCACTCCATTTCCATCACCATCTTCATTTCCCAAGTCATTAGGAAAACTTTTTGAACTTTTTAATGTTGTTTTAATTTTTTGTATTTCATCTACACTCATACTATGAGAAATTTGTGCTGATTGTGAAGTATTTTGTGACTGTTGGGGTGGTTCTGATTGAAAAGTAACAGTTTTCTCAGCTTTACGATGAAGTCTAGGAGATTGTTTAACTTCAATACGAATTTTTGTAGCTTCATTACTAGTATTTGTTGTACATTTCAAAACGGGCTTGACTGGTTTTAATTTTTCTTTTGCTTCCATTAATGACTTTTGAGGATCAAATGGTGTTTCTTCATTACTTAATTTTCTAACATGTGAATCCGTATTATCCATGTTGCTATTACTATTATTATTATTGTTATAACTATTCGGTCCAATATTCATGTTACATGTGGCTGAAGAGGAACCATTACTCATACTTGCATTAGTTGGAGTTAGTTGTCCTGAATCATCATCATGATTTCGACTTGCATTATTATTCCCATTGACTAAATCTGGCATGACATCTCTATTAAAATTATTACTTTTGTTGTTGGTATTAATGACTTTTCCTGAAGGATTATCAGGTTGAGCATAGTCTCCTTTATTGTTTTCTTTCCCTTGACTTGAGCGATTTTTCTTTAAAGTTCCTGAATTATTATTACTTTCATTTCCTTGTTCCCTATAGCCAATTGATTTCAAATCATCCGGAGATGCATATAATTTGGCACTATCATTTGGTTTAAAGCTCGACATTGGCATTGCTCCTCCAACTCCAATTCCTCCAACACCTCCAACTTCTCGTCCATTTCTTCCTAATGTAGACGAGGCAATATCCAGACTTGCATACTCTTTGGATTTTGACACATCTACTTTAATCACTTGACCAGGTGGGACTAAATTACTTATATTTTGTTGTTCTGCTGCCCCAATCGTGCATCCTATGAAAATATTTGATACAAATTTGATAGATTAGAAATACATAAAAATGATTCAAACAATATACATATATATATATATATATATATATATATGTGTACTATCAGTTATCAAGTTATCAGTGATGATTCTTACCAGTACTAGCACGCCTGGGTAATGTTTTAGATTGAACTGGCCTTAATTTTTTAATTGTACGATACTCTGATTCACTCAAAGCCGGCATTTTAACAGATTTGGGAGTTTCTTCTTTTCTTACAACAGAATCAGTCTCTGAATCAGTTCCACTTGAGCCTTCCGTCCCTTCTCCATCACCCTTTTGTTCTTTGTCTTGTTTCTCTTTTACTTTTTCTTTTGCTTGGATTTTCTCTATACTCTTCCATGAATTCTCATAATTCCGATCCAAGAGATTTTGAGCAGTTGATGAAATACATGCCCATGAATGACGAGCATTTGCTTTTAATTTATTCAGATTATCCTGGCTTAAAGACTTTGACTTGGTGTCTTCACTTCCTTTACTTGTACTATTCTTATCCTTCTTTTGATTGAGGAGAAGGAAACCCTTCAAATCTGGAGTACTATGGAATTCTTTGTGCAATTTGACTAATTCTTTCCCTTTCAACCCAGACTGAAATTTAACAAGATACAACATTTTATTAAGATGATTATTATTTGATAATGAATCTGAAAAGTCTCGGTAATTTCCTAAAATAACATTATTTTTACACATGATAGCTATTTCAAATGATTTATTTAAATTACTTAAATAACTACTTGAAAAGTAATACATGAATAATATATGATATGTCTATATAGTGTATAATTATTCCTTACATATAAGTATACAGTAAAAGTAATATTAATGTCAATGTACCTTTGATCTTTTCATTTCTGAAACACTTGCATAAATTTTGTGACTTCCAGATTGTAAAGGAGATGGAGGACAAGTCCATGATGATGGTTCCTCACTAGCACCATTTTTCTCAGCAAAAATTTCATGAATTTCTGAAGCTGTAATTCGACTTGAAGTAGGCCGAGCTCGAATTGAGGCTGTTTTTTGTTGTTGTTGACCAGAGGAATTCAGAGTTCCATTATTGGAATTTGGAGGAAGTGGAGGTTTTCCAGCAATTGAGTCTACTGAATTTGATTTTGCACCACCAACACTAGCTACTCCTTCTCCACTATGATTAGAAATGCCTATATATAATGGAAAGGAAAAACAAAAGATTATTTTATAACAAAAATAAAATGCTTAACCTTTTTATATTATGACCAAAGTTTTATCATATTTCAGTTGGTTTTTTTTTTAAAGAAATTGTTTTTACTACTTTCTCCTTATATTATATTATACATTATATACATTAAATACTTTATAATATTATAGTGACATGTATCACGCATATAATACAATACATATACATATATATACATAATATGATTTGTTTCCATACCCAAATCTATTGCAATGGACTTGGCTCTTGCTCTTCCTACACTCAAACTTGTAGTCGGGTCTCGCTTGGGAGGCGACGGTACATTTTGACCACTATTTGAGGCAGAATACTTTCTAGGTAATGTCGCAAAATGATAATGTGACTGAGCCTTGGGAGTTCCACTTGAACTTTGGTCACAAGTCAGAGACGATGGTGAGCCAGGGTTGGAATTCTGTTCATGCATGGCTGATGGTAAGGATAGACCGACAACAGTCAAGGAGACTAAATCACCAGACTTCCGAATAAGGTCGACTACAGCCTCGTGAGACGACTGGGAAACGTCTACTCCATTAATCTAAATTCAAAACATGATCATATGAGTTTCTTATGTCTTTTATCTTATATATATATTATAACATTATGTTGACCACACAAATGATAAAGAGAGAACAAACAGAACCCCATAAAAAAGTACTGTGGTGTTTCGTATACAATGTGTATATTATAATGTCATATATAAATACATATATAATATATGTCTACTACATATATATATATTTTATAAACCTCAAGACTCGAGAGTGAATTCATTTAACCGGTAAGTGTGTAAGACCAGGATTAATGTTTAAAAACTTTTTGTAAAAAAAAAAAAGTTTGTTTTTTGTCTAAGACAAATTCCTTTACCTTTTCCCCACGCATTGTATCATTACACTATACCATACAAGTTTGTATTACTTTGTATTCCTTTTCAGAATCAGAATGTTGCCTTTATTTTTTCACTCACGATTAGAGTCAGATTAGCTTGGAAATACACACACCACTGGATAGGATTTTCCACGTTTTACTTTCACTTTCATCTCTATATGTATATGTAAACTTTCACACTCTTTATTTTCTAAATGAACTCTACACAATAAAGACATGTTAAATGTGTACCATGATACCCCCACATATACATTGGCTTACACACAGCTACAGTTAAATACTTTCTCTCAGCATGTACACAGTATATATATATACCAATAATGGTTAACAGAGAAAGATTGAAGAGAACACATTTCGCGTTTTTTGTCGCAGTAAAACATGCAAGAGAAAAAACTTTATATTTTAAATTACATGAAAAATGAAAAGATTTAATACCATTTTCAAGAAGTCGCCTTTTCTGAGTCCAGCGAGATCAGCTGCCCCTTTTTGATCAACGTCATCCAAATACTGTAGAGCTGGAAATCTGTCAGCTAAAAAGGGAAATTATAAACCAAAGAATAATGAATATGTCCCTGTGACTATGTCGGTATTTTTTTGAAAAATACTAGTAGCTATTATTATTATTATAGAGAATTGTGAATAAAAATAAAATTACATGGTTGCAGATCCATTAAAGGAGAATCTGCTTTGGCACCTCTTAGAATAAAACCAAACCCCTTGGCACCCCGATGAAGCACAACAGTATGCGGTTCCCCCCAACTATATATATAGTGGAATATGAAAAAAAACATTTATTATCTCTAGAGCCATTGCAATTCTTTTTTTTCAATGCTTGTAATGTTCAAAAGAAAGTCATTTGATTTTTTTTTACAAGTCAACTATACGAAAAAAAAAACTGTCTACATACATATACATGATTATGGGTATAATACAATATATTATACACATGTATGTACATTATGAAGACGTAGAAACTTTCTTTTCATAAACTAAAAAAAAAAACTACGCTACATAAACTAAACTACGAAACAAAAATCCATGAGTAAAATTTATTTGGAAATTACCCATACATTTTCTTGATTTTCGAGATATTCGCATTCCCCTTCCCTTCCTTTCTACCTTGAGCTCTCGTCGGTGGAGCTAAATGATTATTACGATTTTCATAAACTTTCATACGAATTTCTTGAACACAACTTGCAGGGAAAAGGCCTATATTGCCTCTTAATGAACCCTCTAAAAGACCCGTGTCGGTTGAAGCAGTAACTAGATACATTTTAGAAAAATGATTACATTTAATAATTGTTGAATAGGTGATCAAATGTTTATTAATATTACAATGCCATCGTTTTATCTTAGCAAGTTTGTAGTCTGTACTATACATATAATATACTACTTTTCACGGTTACATAATCTAAACAATAAAACAATCCCATATTTTCTTGCTTTACCTTCAATAATATCCCCCTCAGTAAGTTTCAGATGTTTAGGAGAAGGTGGTTGAAAATCTGTAAAAGTAAGTATATAATACATAAAACAATGTGTTTGTGTAACTTTTTATATATTATCAAGCCGAAAGTTGAAAACAATGTATATGTTTACCTTCAATAACAATAACCATCATTCCAGGAAGAATGAGTGTGGCATCAGTAGGAGTAGCATCATAACTGGAACCACTTCCCGTCCCCACACCAGATGAATCACTGGCAATATCACTTTTTTCTAGAAATTTCATTTATTTGTTTAAAAAAAAGAAAAGAAATTTTAGTACACGGTTTTTGTTTTTGAATTTCAACATAAATATATATATATACCAATTTTAGTTGATTATTCAGTGTTATATCATACATATATTACATTTTATATTATACTGATTGATTACTGATTCTATACGCTATACCATATAAAAGTGAAAAATTGCAATGACTTTCTCCAAAACATTGATTGCAATAATGTGTGAGAAAATTTTGATTATACTAACAATTCAACAACATCTGTTTTGTATGTATGGTATTAGGTGTGTGTGAATTGTTAAGACATCAAAATGTAAAATGTTGTATCTTATATTAGTTAAATAACAGAATTGACAACAAAAGTGGAGTGAAACTACCATCCGTCGCTGATATTGTTCTCTACAATAGTAATTATTATAATTAGGTATATAACAGTTTCCAAACTTTTTCTTCCTTTGTAAATTTCAAAGCTCTGGAGCTTAAAAACATTCTGTCTATTTAAAATTCATAGTGTGTGTTCTCATTTAAAAATGAAAAACAAAAACATTTCTCTTTGTACTGTAATTTTTTAAATCGACCGAAAGTATTTTACATTGTATGGATGTACAACGCATGTACAACGTATGTATAATACACTATACACACCATGAATTTAATATCCAGAGCGATCGATATTGTTTATATCATATTTCCTCTTGTTAGGCCTAACAAGGATTTTAAAAAATTGCATTTAAAAATAAGAACAGTATAAACAAAAACTTGAAACTACCTACATACATATTAAACAAACGTGCAAAACATCTACATACACCTACAATTCAATTCATTCAATGTATTTATAAAAAAAGACATTCGTGCAATGTCATGCAAATCATTGTTGTTGTTATTATTATTTTTACTCATTATCACATACGTACAAGCAAACAAACACGGTATAGATTTAAAAAAATATATAATTTGATATAAAGGATCAAGGAAAATGTGAGCAAAAAATATTTTTTTGTTCAAGATATAATATAATAATAATAAAATAGGCAAAATAAATAAAGCTAAATTTGGAATTGTCAACTACATGTGTAAAATTGACATATCCAAATTTTGTACCAGTAAAGGCTGATGAGCCACAATTATCCTCGCTTCCATAATGACTTCCACCAGAATAACTAGAATCCGAGCAACTTTCCGATTGAGTATGTGATGAACATTCACTTAGACATGAAGAAGCAGAGCTGAAAGGGGGTAATGATCTTTGTGATGGACAAGGACTTGGAGGACCTCTGGAAATTCTTCCAGAAAGAGAAGACAAGGAACCATTAATGCGATTGTCAGTTGAAAGGCGTAAAGAGACAACTGACCGACGTTTTGGATTATATTTTGGAGCATCACGTAATGGAACTACAATGAACATAAAGACAAGAAAAATGACGAAACAAAAAAAAATTAAATTATATAATAATAATTATCAAGCATATAATAAAAATAGTATAAAATATATAATATAGAGGATAACAACAATAATTTTATAATATTTCATTCATCACCATTCCAAAATAAAATGAAACAAATTTTTGAAGAGAAACAAAACGATTCTTAATTCACAAAGGGATATATAATATAGATAGATAAAATACTATATTGATTGACTACTTTCATTTTCACATGGTCATATGAAACCATCAACAAACATGTTGTAATAATTTAAAATAAAACATATCACGACTTTTTTGCAAGTTATATGCGTATCAATATGAAACAAATTATAATTATGAGACAAGGAAACAGCAAAAAACAGGACAGAGGGAGGCAAAATGATAGAACGAGCAACAGCAATGACACTATTATATTATACTTTTATGCTACATACAACATATACGTTGAAAATCTAGATATGTCTGACATAGAAAATAATAATTCAAAATAAATATAAATGTTATCTTAAAAATCAAATACATATATACGTATATGATAAAGGCCATATCAGTTTAATCAATCATCATACGTCATATATCCGTTTATCAAATCTATATATATATAAAATATCAGTTTTTGACGGTATATAGTATACTGACTGATGCTTAAATTATGCGCATACACAAGAACACTAATAATACTATAAAACTGAAGATCAAACATGGATATATCTATATACGATACACATTTTCTAGGAAAACAGCACGCAAACGTATTAATAACTAATAATAATAATATAGTAGAATAGCAGAGTTTATAATGTAAATATATATGCATCTATTAAGGGAGATAATATTTCATTACCAAAGATTCTATTATTCGATATTGGTATACACCATACAATATGTATAGTATCATAATAATAATAATATCTACTATTACAATAAAATCAATGCAATGCAATGTCATCGCAGGATAACAATAAATCAATGTAAATAAATTCCAAGCCGGCAGCACTATATATAATATATTATATATGAATGTAATTAGAAAAAAATAAATAAATAATCCTTGCTACCCCACAAGTAACCATCTAAGTACTGCGTACTGCTATCATATAATAAAAGGAAAAGTATTTTTAAAATATTTTTATTTACTCATTACTATCATACAGGTGTACTATGTAATATGTCTGATGTCTTGGTCCTCAATTGAGTAATGTATATGTAGTATGTGTACACACATAATATGACATATGAATGTATTTGCGTCGTTTATGAGTATGTAGTATGTATATGCTTTTCTATTTCATCAAACATCAAATCACGATGATGGTAGTTATTTTCTACGGTTTCTTTTTGTTATCAAGTAGTCCAAAAAAAAACAGCGCCAGAATCAAGAAACTATTTATCATTTACGTATCATCTCATTGTCTTTAGCTCCGTGGAGGGTCACTCTACATGTATATGTCTAGATACATACATAGGTATACAAAAGTAACCTTATGATATCTAGTTATGTAGGTATTACACATATACTCATAAACAATGGTAGAAGTAGAGATTTAATATTTCTCATCAAGCTCTTAATACTAAACTACGAAACGAATGTATTATTTTGATAGCTATAATAACTATAGAGTTTCTTTGTGAAGTGAAACATTTCTACGGGGCGTACTTGAGATACATAAAGTATCATTGTGCTATTGTACGTCTTGTGTTTGGACTTTGGAGTTAGCTATCCCTATTCCTAATGTGTCTCTGAGACGTATCAATAAAATACAATACAAAACAATTGGTGTATACTCTATACCTACCGCCGTCGGACAAACAAAACAAAACGGCCGAATAGATCAATAGTGTATTTAAAAAAAATTTAAACAGTGAATCACCCAAACACTCTTGTATCTTACAAAAAGACATGTACACAATGAGACATTGTAATGAAACTGAATGGAAGAAAGTCCACTATTCCGATTTCCCATACGTAACGTAAATCAATGTGTAATTTGTAGTGAGAAAATTCAAATCTTTGTTGTACACAACATTTTGTTAATCATCATCATCATCATAGTTGTCAACGTCATTGTTGTAAACGAAAAAACATCACATCTTTGTAAAACAAATTCTTTGTCATCTATGAAAATTTTCTCACAGATATTGTGTACTACATGTGTATTAACACCTCACCGCATAATACAATCCTTTACCCTTTAAACTTTTTACTACTCTCTCTTTCAATTTGTGTGTCTCTGTCTAAACAAAATGATCAATAAACGTGTAAGTTTCAAGGGGTTAAATGAGACCATTTATGCTATAGTTAGCCACAACTTGAAATTTGTGTAGAGGGAGGAGGGAACAGATTGTCAATTTTGTCTTAAGAATTAAAAAGTTATGGTGAGACCAAGATAGAAAAAAAAGAGGGAACACACCTTCTTCATAGATTTCATCTGTTCTGAGTTCTGACCTTATGTTTATATATTCGTATGAATGGGTTACTTTAAACACGGAGTAAAAATATGTGTAAACACATCATACATACACAAGACACAAGTAACAAGTCTCCTATAGAAAAAAAAACTCTCAAACTGAATGAATGAAAGAAAATGAACCATGAATGACAGGGCATACACATTTTATACACAAATATGCATTACGTATTACCATACATCAACAACGTTCAAAGTTGTATATTGCATACCGTATATATTATTTATTATAAATTATTACAAAGTATATTATTTTTGTTGGCTACGTTGATGTATTACACATGTGCAACGTGCGTACACATGTAAAACGATTTTCAAGTTTACACCTATAACTTAACTCTCACGTCTTGTTGTCTGGGATCTGTGTAAACGTCTGCAGAAAAACAGACACATGAAATATATCACTAAATAACCCTATAGGTATATCTACAATGGATTGCTTGCATTTATCATAAAAAATATTATACAATATACAATACAAAAAAAAATGTAATGACCATTCATCTTTTCAAACATCTTAGCCATTCCTTTTCTCATCCCTTCATTTTCATTTTCTGCTTCAATTCTATTCTATGTATGTCTGTGTGTATCTATATAATTCTCCGTTTTCTATTATGTGGACACTCAAAGAATAACATTATTGTACAGGCACTGCTGTAACAGATAAATACAAATCTAATTTACATTCAAGTCCATCCTGAAAAATATCCCTGTATTATCTATATGGTGCGTGTGTATAGATGAACAAGACAAATAAGTACAAGCTTAGAGAGTTTTCAAACTTATTTTTTCCATATATATAAGTATATGTGTATAATATAGCAATGATACAGCGAAAGATTTACTTTCAAGATATGTTCCTAGTCGTCGTCGTCGTTGTTGTTAGTTACTGTTGTCGTCATCACCATCAACATTATCATCTTTGTATATTATATATTATATCTATGTATGTACAGTATAATATTGTAGAATGCCGTCTAATATACACATACATACATATATATAAACACAATTTGTTGATGTAGCCAAAAACTAATATGAGAGAGATCCTCCGAAAAAATACAATAACTTTTCTCTGTATTATGTATTCTGTACGGCGTGTACAGTGTATAATCTATACTCCTTCATTTGGCCGTGTACCATACCATAATATAATGTCAACTAGTTGCAACTCTCTATGCTCATTTTTGGTTCGGTTTTGTCATTTTGCACTGTATCTGTATGTAAAGTATTTACTTGGAGTTTTCAAAATTCCCTTAAGAAGATTCTTAAAAAGCTTTAAGTATAAACCTGAATCAAGGCTGATTCATACATCTTGTAGAAACAACCATATAGATATGTACACATAGCACATAGTATCTGAAACTATATAAACTTAACTTTGTACAATACGACTTAAAAAGAACCACATCAAATTCTTTTATGCTAAAATCCAGCATGTGTACAATGTACAATATACATCTGCAATAATGCATGCTACACATGTCGTGGACAAAGTTTGACACAAGGATTTGTACTAGGGTCGTAGGTGGTGTTAGTTAAAAACTGGTTATTATCACACAAGAAATTCTCTTTAATCTTCAACATATATGAACAATGTCATTTGCGAGTTTTTTTTTCTCATTCATTTCACGTCTAGTTTATATTCCTTTCTCTTTCTACCTATTCCTCTCCCGTATTATAAAACATGTTTATATCCCAAATTCCAACTCTTGTAACAGATTCAACAAAGAAAAACCTATACACTTTATGTACTATATAACGTAGGAAGCCAGAGGCCTTACAGTTTAGAGTTTAGCTAACTTTTTACAATCATTTTCCAAATTTTTCTTCATTTTCCAAAGACGTGGTCACCCTTTAACCATTTAATGCTATGTCTTCTCTACATCTAAATAGTATTGCATTTTCACTTTCTTTAGTTTTTCACAAAATAAAATGACAATAATAATAATAATCATTATTTACTATTATAATAAATGTTATGATAAATGTGTACAAATAAATAGGGAAATGAAAAGAGCACGTATACATCAAAGAAAACTAGTAATTTTCTTACCTATTGACTCATTGATTACTTTGAAAAGGCTAATATAACACTCTACTTTGTAAATGAAAATTCTAAAGTTAATTGAAATAACTTTGTGTGTATGTACACTGTAGAACAGAAAGGGAATAATAATCAAACGTATAATCGTAATACTATTATTTTATTGAATGAAATGTACTATCAAACTTTCTATCAGATATTCTAAAGACTAAATTATGCTATATACTTGGGATGTTGAATTCATTAGAATATTATGTAACTTTGAAAAATACAAGTAATTGAATAATCTAGTGTTAATTATTATTTATAAAGCAATGTAAATCTATTGATTAAGATGAAACAATGTGATTAGTTTGATGCTCCACCTTAAATTCATTCAAATGAATGACTAGGATGAATCAACAGTAATTATTATTATTATCATCATTATTGTTACTTTGGATAGAAATACAACAGTACAGTAACAAAGGCACAGACATAATATACATTTAACTTTTCGCACTTCAAAAAACATCATGACGGTGATGATGATGACAACGACAATGATGATGATGATATCAAAATGAAATGAAAAAACTTCACGTGTAGATACGTTTCTCTTTTCAAAAATTGAAGATTGAAGTAACTTCATGCAGTGAACTTAATATCTTCACTGACTTTTCAACATGTTCATGATTTTTGATGTAAAAGGGTTTTAAAATATGACACGATTTACTACTCCAATTGACTTTGTAAAACAAAAAAAAATGGAACTTACCAACATCCTGTGGTCTATGATTTTGAATAATTTCCGCTAGTTCCATATTACCTGTAATAATTATAATAATACATATATTTAAAACATGTTTTATGTGTAGGAATAAGTAAAATAACCATATTGTACATGGAAATATATAATCTATCAATAAATTCAGTACATCATGTTATATAAAACCAGTCTTCTGTTTAAGTAAAATACCATGAATTCAAAATAATTTTCTACATTATTATAAGGTAAAACGATGTGGTAATGTAAAACACAAAAAAAACTGTTGACCCCCCGTCAAAATATCAAATTACTGTATTGTGTGGGCATAATAATTAAATTTCCATATTCTAATATCTTCCAATGTACAAGGAATAATTAAGGAAAATGAACAAAAATTTAAGTCATCGCTAAAAGATCAAAGAGTTTTCCATTTCATTTTCATACCAGCAATTACAGCAACTTGATAGGGCGTCTGATTGGCGAAATTTAAAGCCTCTTTGTCTGCTCCTATAGAAAAATAAAATTAATACGTAATACAGGCACAGGTTTAGTCCGCTCTTTCTGTTTAATACATATATTACATGTATAACGTAACTCATGTGGGTAGACAACAACGTATGGAACTGATTCTTACCACGGAAGAGAAGTAGTCGCGCACAGGATTCCTGATTGTTTACAGCACAAACGTGCAACGGTGTGTTCCCACTTGCATTTCTTTCATTCATGTTTGCTCCATAATATAATAACTATATTCACGGGTACACATACAAAGAGAAAGAGTCGGAACAAACAGGTTAAATTAAATATCAATTATTCATGATTAAATTCATTACACTATTACTACTACTAATACAACATAGTATTATTATTATTATGTATCTCTAGAGTAAATTCATTTCATTGACTTACATGTTCCAAATGTTGGACCAAACCACTTCGACAAGCCTAAAAAATTCACCATAATATGAATAATTAATACATAATACAATGGCTTTATACTTACAAAAGGGAAAACTATACTTTTATTACTTTCATTCATACAAATTTTACTTTCTCTCAGAACAGGGATAATAAATAAAAGAGTCACCTTTCATTTTACTTTTACACATTATGTACATATACACGTGCATGTACATAAGAGAAGAAAAGTACTTATCGTAAATTCATTATCCTTAAAAAAGAAAAAGAAAATTGTAGGAATAAAATTCCTACAAGTTTTTGTACCTGATGCGTCTCATGCCATCCTTGGGAATCTTGTGAGCCCAATATGCCATGATCATGTAGAAGAGCTTCGAGGAGTGCGGGCTCAGCATTTAACGCCACACTTAGATAAATAGGTGTGAGGCCTTTAGCATCTCGATAGTTTGGACTTCCACCTAACAAGGAAAAGAATGATTTGAATCATAAAAAGATTTACTAATGATGCGTAAAGTCACACAAACATGTTGATAAGAAAAAAAAAGAAAGAAGGAATAATATTATGATAATGAAAATCTGATGGACATAATTTTCAAGTTGACGCACTCATTATTATTGTCTCTAGTCTCTCTACCGTTTCTGATTACAATTGTACGTTCATAATATACATATATATTATATGTGTTGTATGACCACCATGCAGGAAAAATACGAGTACAATCATTTATTAATTAAAGTGATTTTTTTTCCATTTACCGAGATCAAGTAGAGTCTTGACTGCTTCTAAACTTTTATGTTCAACAGCTCTATGCATCGCTGTTGATCCATCCTTCGTCCGATAGTCAAGAAGTGCACCGCCATTTACAAGGGCCATAAGTAATTTTGACGGCTTTTTCATTACTGCAGCCAAGCTGAGTGGTGTCTCTACAGGAGGAGAAAGATATTAAAAAATGTTTTGTCGATACACTCTATCCTCTATCCTAGATACATGAACTAGTCCTACATCGACTGTGTTACATGTAATTTATAGATTCTCACTACATACAGAGACATGTTATTATGTCATAAACATCTTCAAACTGTTTTCATCTCTCTAGTAGTAAGCACTCATGCTTATCATTTGCTATCATTCATGTAATAGCCTGTTTTCATAAAATGTACTTTGTAATAATTTTACGTTACATTATTAAAGGTGTCGTACATTAATATATTTGGCAAGAAGTAATTGCCTTCTTAAAAGTGTGAAGAGTACCTCATGCCAATTTTTTTAAACTATCTATGTCTGCTACATTTTGAATGGAAACAAGTACAATTTTTTTTTGGCAAAATGAGGTTTTAAAATAATGAATGAGTGATGAAATATAATTAATACTGAATACTGAAAATGATGAGAGAATTTATTTCTCTTTACAAATACAGTGTGTAGTATGGAGTATACTTGCTGAATGAACATGAAAATTCATGAACTTGTGTTTTGACTTTTGACTATAAAAATTAACTTGAAATGAAGCCTGTTGAATAGCTAGCTAGATAACCCTGATTGATACAGGCATACATAATTCCTTTTCATCATTATAACTAGAAATTAATTTAGATACAACTTACCACCGCTTTCATAACAATGAAAATTACTGTCCAATCCCTTGGCGCACATTTTAGTAACTTTTTCACAATTGTTTGATTGAACATATTCTAAAATTCACAAATACATACGATGACAATCAGTACACCATTTCAATGATATCAATATGATTACAACTTATTCAACTGTAGTTTTACACTTTACACTTTACACAAATCAAACACAAAACACGTATAGGCTTACCTAGAAATCTTCGTAGATTCGATTTTGTATGAAGAGATTTCAATTGCTTTTCATCCACATTTCCACCCTTAAACAAACGTCGTTTGTACCGCAACTAAATTTATATAATCACAAAATATAAAACACACAGAATCAGAAACAAATTTGATTAGTACACACTTCACAAACTAAATATACACAGAAAATGTTTTCAGAATTCAAAGGAGGAAAAGGAATCTCAAGGAATTTTGGTTCTACTTTTATTTTTTACACGCGTCTTCAAATAACTCAAAGGAATGACTGAGCTACTAAGTAATAAGGACTCAGGATAGGAGCAGACAAACAAACAATGTATTTGAATAGACTTGAAGGAGTTAAGAAAAGAATCCAGAGTATATACAGAAAATAACCAAGTTGGAAATGAAAAGGGAAAACATAATTACCAATGGAATCTTTTAATCCTCACTTCAAGGTATCTCTCATTGTTATTAAAATACTAAGGGGGGAGGAAGAAGAGGAAAACTGAAAAAAAACAAACTTACTTCAACATATCCAACAGGACCAGAAAATGGATAGTCAGAGAGTGGGCGCTCTTCATCAAGAAATTTTCCAGCTTTACCATTACAAGGCGGAGCAAACAGCCCGTAGTTAAAAGACTCTTTTAATTCCTGGAAAATATATAAAATACCGTTAGAAAATCATGTCATAAGCTTACCAGCATAATTTCATTTAACACACATATATATATTCTTTATTATGTACATATAAATAAAAATAACATCTATGGCAAACATAAATATGCAATATGCACAAAAATGTGAATGTATCTCAGTATTTTCGTTGATATCTAGATACGATATTACATAGTTCTATATATATACACACAAATATTATGCATTCATGCATAAAACATACACTTTGTAACTTTCTGTGGTTTTTTTCATTATACCATGTTTCTTTTACTCTCTCTTTATTACCCATATCCTTTTTTTATCTCACTTGTATGCATGCAACCACCATTCATAATTTAAATTTTTTTACCATCCTCCCTTGCACCATCCCTGGAGATAGTAATAATACCACATCATTATTCATCTTAAAGTCTACCTTTTTCACCTTGACTGTATACTGTATACGGTGTATGGTGAAGACAAAAACCACAAGGTTCTTTTCTTTCCAAAGTAATAATATATCAAGCTGTGATTCCTTTCTAAATACCTTCTGTAATTGACTATCCTATCTAAAAAATCTGGAGTACAACATACATGTTATCTAATACTTTCTCGATAATTTCAAGTTTCTTGATGTACAGAGAAATGCACAGTAGCATGTTTACATTTTACACGGATACTGGATGGAAATGCGTATACACGTGCACAACGTTACGTCAAACGCAAGGGTCAATCTAAATTATAGTCACTAATTTACACAATGGAATCTAAGTTTTAGGAATTCCGAATATACATAGGAAACACAAAATGACTTCAGAAATCTACCTGCAACATATATACATTTAAATAGGTGTAATACAACGATACTGGCAATAAACATACATTTTATAGGGTACATGTGATTGCGGATAATGAATTGATTTGTAATTTATTTAAAACTTGTCACACGCATCCAAATTACATATTTTCTTGTTGTACTGTTTACTTAATAATAGTTTTTAATATGTAATTCCAAGAGAGATGGCTGAATAAAATGTACATACATATTTCATACCGTTCTCATTGCGGAAATTCATCAACAAGCTACAAATAAAGCTATTTTTGCAACCTTCTCAATTATAATTTTTAAACCATGCTCACGCTATTAACGGAATCCTTATTTCAAACATTATACAAGTGCTGTGTACATATAAGTAAACAGTAAACAATGTTTGTACTGTGTAACTAACGGAGTAAATGACATAAAAAATATAAGCTATTTAAATGTACATTGGGAAATGACAAGTTTAAAAGAGTAAGCGTTGGATATGAATGTACAAAGAGTACTGTGCTTAGTCCTCAGTGTACATGTATACCTAAAAGCTTCTTTTGTACAATACAAAGTATAAACGTCACCAGTTCTTTAACCAAGTAAGTAAAATGAATGAATGTAGAAAAATCTGAATTTAAAATATACTTTGACAGGTGTTCTTGTATATCTGATCTAAAAGTAAAATTTTATGCTACACACGTTTTATACCAAAAGGAAAGTACAAAATAATACAGATACATGGATGGAATCGGATGTCTGAAAATACTCTAAACAACTTTATAAACATCCAAATGCAAGTCTTGTACTGTCACCTGCTATATGTATATGTAAACGGGGTAAATTCTAATATTTTTACTTGATTTTTATACAAAAATGACACACAAAAATACAAACAACTGACAATCGTGTACGCAATCAAATGACTATGTTGACCGAATAAAACACTTTTTTCTGCATAAAATAGAATAGCATATACATACATTATGTTGTGTATTGATGAAATGCACTGTCACCGTCTCTTTACCTAAAATATGAGGAGTAAAAATGGTTCGAGAGAGATTTCTTTACCCATTCTTTTGGACACGTACAGCATGCACAACAAGATACAAGATACAATGAATATTTGATTATAAGTAGACACATATACATATACGCATAACATGAGAAAATCGGAGGAATCTCTACACCATATAACATGTAATATGCACACATGGTACACTGATGAAACTGAATATCGTTGAGCTTCAGTTTGATTCCGTCTCTGTCGCTCCAAGCCAAAAGGTATCTACAACCCTTGGGTTCATGTCAAACTGTAAGTACTCAACGCATTTCTCACATTATTATACACTGCTTTGCTTTACACGTTACGTATCATAGTCTACAGTCTAAACATATATTATACATGTACATTGTACATCTTCATGAGAAGTAATTCCAAGTGATCTTTCGTCCTAATTCCTAGATAAAAATCATGCTCTGCATGTTCATACTATTTTTTCTCCTTTTTTTCCTCCTTTTCTTAAAAGTCAAACCATTAGACATTAGACATAATAATAATAACGCAATTGAAACCAAACATTTACCATGAAATAATACGTACATATAAACATTTCAGTTTTCAGTTTCTATCCATGTGTTGTTTATAATAATTTTTAAGCTATAATATGTTATAAGTTCACGTGAGAATCCTGTGTCATGTTGAAATGTATATCATATCTACTAGTGTGAATCATGGTTTGTCTTTAGGCGAAAGATACTTGAGAGAAAATTTAAAAATTTTAAAGAATTTCCTATAGTAGAACTCATATATACAATAATAATATTTTAGCTCCAAGCTGCAATGAGCCCAATAACCTATCTATTATACCACAAACTTTCTGTAAAAAGCACCAGTAAACAATCTAAAATACAGAAAAGTAATAACATAATAACAACAACAATAATAAAAATAATGATTCTGAATGAAGGAAAATGTCAAAATCTGGTATGTGTGTACATGTACCATGTAATACATATATATACAATGTATACATATGTTATGAGAATTGAAAATTGCACTTTCACACTTTCAACAAGATCAAGTATTTGAGAATAGATTTGTTTAAAATTATATTATAGACATTTTCAAACAATTACTTCATCTTTTCTAATGTTATTCAATCGTTTATTATTTTCCATTTAATATTTTAATTTATCAAAAATACAAAAACCTTGTAGCATTGTAAAAGTACTGTAAACTCTACAAACCACATAATATGCACATGTAGAAGTACAAACGAAAAGGGACTACTTGGACTCTTCATTCATTGATTCATCTCTACATATATATATATAAGACATTTCAATAACAACATGTGGAGAGGAATGCGGCAAGTTTTGTGAGTAACCGAAATCCAATTACTCCCTTTGTGTTTACACGTCCCCATATATAATAAGACATTCATCTTTACATGTACAATGTACAGGAATCAGATTATAAAAGATAAAATGAATACATGAGTTTAGTATACCTAAAAACAAGTGAGATCATACAGTACCGAGTACAGAGTATAGTGTCTAGTCTATATTATGATCTGTACAAGAATTTTTTGTACTGTTGGGTGTTTGTTGTTCGTTCCGTGTTCAGACAACCATATACATATAATACTATAATACACCAATGTAAACAGTAAGCAGTGTCTATGTATGTTAAAATGCACAAGGATCCACATTTACACAAATTCAACTCAGGTAAGAACGATTAAATCCATATTTAGTGGAAAGTAGTATCATGAGAGAAATGTCACTAAATAGTACACAAGAAACTCTGTGCCATGACAGTTACAAATGCATAATGCATACATACATGTACGTTTTAATGCGTATATGTCACACTATGTTTCACATTTTAAAAAAAAGTTCCGCTGCAGTCAGTAAACTGAACATACAGACAAACAAACAAAAAATGACAATTTATACACCCTCAAAATATTACCTGGCATTACTTTCTGTTAGTAGACGAGGATACTTATTTTTAAACAGGATAGTTGAACTCATTGCACGCTTATACGCTATAACACCCGCACATAACTACATAAGAAGGCAAGTCGGTCTATCTCTGATGCAGGTAAAAAAAACTATCTCAAGAGTCTAGAGTTGAGAGAGACAACACACACACACACACACACATTCCAACCAACCAATTCTTTGAGAAAGATTTTTTTATAATACCAAAGAACTATTTTATTCTCATTTTTTCTCAATTGTCATTTCATCTATGCTACATGCTCTATGGTGAACTCTATCCTACAATAATACATTTCAACTTTCAAGAGATACAGTTATATATAAATTCTTTCCAATGTTATCAACGTGACATTTACATTACACCAGATTCTGGGCCAAGAAAAGTCCAGTAAAAAAAATATTCAAAAGAGGAATAAAAACGAACGGGCGTCAACAATCGTACAAAACGTAGGTATAACAAGTGACATAAATAACAACTTTATGTACATTTATCTATATCAGCCTCAGCAGTGTTTTCCTTCGAGATACAACGTATACAAAGTTATGAGCATGCAGTGTTATATATTGAGTTTTAAATCTATTCAAATACTAAATAATTTGCATTGACATTTTACATTTTACACATGATTATTTTAAATTCCTGCATAAAATATCGGTTTTTTTCTTGACTGATCAAAAATCCTAGATAGAGTAATGTTATACTATAGTCTCTTTTTAGAGATAAACTGACAGATTTAATATGGGGAATCGGTAAACTCTTTTTTATGTATGTATGTACTCTTATTGTAGTGTCATGTACAGAGAAAATTAATAATAGATAAATTCAATACTGCTTGTACAACATACCTGATATTTGATACCCATGTATAGCACACAAGAATAGAAATTTTGACGCATAAAATAATTTAATTACATGGTGTACAAACAAGACGTTTAATTTATTAAATAAATAAATAGTACAGAATTTTCTCTCCTACAGATATTCTTGTCTCTCTATACTTTTCTAGCACCCTCAAATTAATTTTTATGCTCTCTCTCTCTCTCTCTCTTGTCTAGTAAAGTATGAAACCATAATATGAATATAAATAATATTACCAAAGTGTATTCATCAATGTATAATGCAAATATCAAATATAATAACAGTACATGAAATTGTGATACCAAATGGTATTTACTGATTGCAAATTCATCAGAGTAAATTGAACTTTTTGACGAGAGAGATTGACATCTCAATGGATTACATGCAAATTTTTACTTCCTTTCCTCCTACCTCTATCACTTTCATGCTCGGCAAAATCTATACAAGTAAATACAAATGAACCGTAATATAGTTAGAAAAAGCAATTAGAAACACGAAAAAGGGATGATTGTCCGATCGTGTAGAGTCCATGATGATGAATACATGTAACGTCCACATACAGTCTCGTCTACATTGTCCCTCTCTATTCACTACATAACAAGTACAACAAACAAACTGACATCACTGAATAGTAATACAGCTTTTCCGCAATAAAACAGCAGACAATGACCACATCTGAATGAAAGAAAAAAAAGAAGGCAAATATCCATTGCCGGTGGCTTATAAATCTAATCCACTATATACTAACGTTACAATACGCGGATCTGTTTGATAAATACATTCAAACTAACAATACTAAATAGAACTCTATGATAACTTGTATGATCGTAGAGAAGAGTACAGGTATGATACTTACTATGTAGCCTGTTCAAAATCATGCGATTGTTACAATTCATTCCCCTAAAAAAAATGGGCAATTGAACTGATGGCAAACTTTTTTGTACATGCTAAGATACATGTACATTGCAATTTAATGGCGTATAAAAGTCATACGAATAAACAGTGATTAGCGAAGACTAAGTAATCATACCATCAGCAGCTTTACTACTTCAATTTAAAATAAACAGATGCAAATCTTTATTCATAAAGTTTGTCTCAAAACTTTTGAGTATCAAAAAGAGAACAATACTTTTTTTATACAAAGCAAACTATTTACTTTTAATACTAAGCTTTCATTTGAACTTTTACTGGTGGTACACTAGCAACAAGCAACAGTGAATAAAAAGCTCAAAACTCAAAACAAATGAAAATTAATAAAATCATCAGTATCGCAAATAGGAAATTATTAATAGAGAACAGAGAAATAGACAGAGGAACGTAGAGATCAAACTACTCAAATACATATTATAGATGTACAAGAACGTTGATAATAACATATCCACATATGTACAATGTATACACACAATTCATGATTAACTCATAATCGTAAACAATAAAAGTACAAAGTCATAGCTTCAAGATAACTTTCGCGAGATGATG
>JABASP010000818.1:0-39899 GCA_019776565.1 Sminthurinus signatus | reverse complement strand
TTTCTATTTATTTTTTTTTTCAAGAAAAACTTTTTTAAAGCTTCAATAATGATTATTTGTTTTTAGCAAAGAGATGCTTTTGTGCACGATCAATGATCAAAAATATACATGGGTATTCTTTCGATGAGTAATTTTGACTGGAGACTATTTGTCCCATAATAAAATGTATTGTAATGGCGTTAACCAAACCTGGTTAGCAGATAAAAGCTCATAAAAGTAGTTATCTATATAATATTATCTCTTAATGTACTACCAACAAGATAAACTACAGGTAATAATAACAAGAGAATGCACACATAGATTACTTTTTACAGTTCTGTACTTTGTATTTTATTTGTTCCAACGTTTTTCACCATATGACACTACAAGTATAATATGAAAAACGGATATCATTTATCATTCTTTACACTTTGAATGAGCCATCACTTTTCCTGAGTATTGGTGATAATATCATATATATGAGATAGATAAAGTGAATATGATCTAACACTTTGAGGACTTGATGGACTTCAACACCTTTATAATTTAGGTATACATTATGCATGTAACATAAATGTAATGATGTTTACATTGCAGCCATGTAGTGTTTAGTTCGGCATACTACAAACTACAAACTTCAAACATGCGTAATAGAACAAATGCAAAAGTAAAATGGCAATTATTTACATGACCACAAAAAAATTAAACTAGAAACTGAAATTCAAGCAATGAAGTTTAGTTTAGTTTCCAGCATTACTTGTTTATATAATATTCATGTAAGCACGTACATCTACAAATGGGATATTCAAAGACTCTGGTGTATGAATAAGTGAGGCGTGAATTTGAAACGGTTTATATACAAATAAAATAGGTATCAAACTGTTTGTGTATACATTATACATGTGTGTACAGTGTACAGTGTAAAATACAATATACAATATATCATGCAGGTTGAATATTGCAGATGATACGTTATTCATTATGTATATTACTAATGTACCCACACAAAAATAGATACAAATGAAAACCCTAAAAAACTCCCCATTTCATTTCTAGTTAGTATTTTAGTACTATGTAGTATTTGTGTACACTTCTTCAAGTCGAATATCTTGAGTGCCAAGATTTTTTTTTTATTTTCCCTAGAAATAGGCGTAACTATCCTGTATTCATCACGATACAACTTCACTACATTTGCACAATATTTATGCAAGTGTGTGCACCAATACTGAAGATGTGTAGAAGGATGTGATTATCTACAATCTATATTTTTCTGTTGCTCTTTTAATTTAGAAATGGGCATATATTTAATATTTACTCATGTTTGCATGTTTTGCTGTGTACATTTGTACATTTTATATTTCATTTAAATGAGCCTTATATATATTTAATATTAATATTTACAATAAGCGCATTATGAAGCAAATACTGATACTGAGAAACACAGAAAGCTGTACACACTACACACAAAATATAGCAATCAAATAATGCGTAGTAAAAATGCATAAACTCAGAATACGTATATATACGTATACATACACAAAGTTCCTTATGACCTATATTGTGCATATATTTGTACAATTTGAAGACAACTAAACATTAAAAATTAAAATATTATTAGTGCCAATCGTAGTGTAAAATTTTAAACTATAAAAAAATGACAAAAGAGTGGAAGTAGCACGACCAAAATTTATACGTGTACTGTAAACATTTACCATCACTCAAGTCATACCTGCATCATCAACAGCATAAAAATGTAGGTTCACAATATTATGTACCCCATGCATATTTACTTTTATTTGTCTGTAGTTTGTAATATCAAATATTAGCAGCTTCTTCACCATTAAATAAAAGTTTAAGTTGAATTTTGAACTAAAATCTTCAATGAAATAAATGATGAATATAACTAAAAATGACTTGAAAACAATATAATCAAATCAACTTGTGCACATGCAAAGGATCCAGACTTAGAGATTTTAAATAATGAGATTTTTGAATCTGATCTTTACTCTCAAATAAAATTCAATTGTCAAGCACCACTAACATTTGCTTTGAAGACATAAATTTATTTACGTCATTTTAATAATGCAAACTTGCCTTGTTAAAAGTCAAGAAATTCCCCTACTTTCCTTGAAAAACAAAATTACTCATGAAAGCATAAACAGAGAAAGTAGACAGAAAAAGACACAAACACAGATACACATACACAGAGAAAATTTGAAGAAAGAACATCAACAACTTCAATTCTGAACTTGTACCTGAATTTGGATTTGAATTTTTGGACCTTTCCAAAGATCGGAGGACCTTACGAGTTGCCTTACGCCATTGAAGCGCCATTTCTTTTTCTTAGTTTTTTTTTGCAAGGTCTACATTACTTTTTCCTTTAAATAATGCACACAAGCCACTGTTTGACGCTACACAACACAATTATATATAAATATGTATAATATAGTAACAATACACAAGCCACTTTTTGATTTCAAATTGCATCATTCATTTCAAACAGCATTATCAATCAAATATAATGTATAATATATAGTGTATACAGTATACAATATACAAATAATTATTGAGGAAACATTGGAAAACCCATAATTATATATAAATAGTTATATTCACACAGCTGAATGTATTGGGTATTCTCCTTTTTTTTAGTCGCAGACAGATTCACATAGCCATGTTTAACAACAATTACAAATTAATATGTGCACTATTTAATATATATATATATATATTTACAGCGGCAGCAAGTCAGTTTATCTTAACTCAGACGCAGGCGAACAACTGTGATATAATATAGAATCAAATTAAAAATTCAAACGTTCTTGTCTGTATTATATTCCTTTTCATAGTTTATTTTACAATTCAAATATGTTTATTACAACAACTTTTGAGGATGATTCAAACATTGGGTCATCATCATCATCATTATCATCAGCATTCTTGCCTTCAAAAAGAAATTGTTTTTTTTTTCATTGTACAAAAATTAGCAACAATAATAATATAATAGTAAACATACCATTCGTTTCACATGTGTAACAGTGAGACATTGACAAGGAATTGGAATTCATTCATGCGACGGTATCATGATACAAATGTAACGTGCACTTTCCGAAGCAATAAAATTCTGATTATCTATGTATTATGAACATAGTTTTAACATGGCAATATCCTATCCTACGTCTCTACGTTTCTCTAAACAACAATAATAAACTCACGGATGAAAATATTATGGAACCTATAGTAAAAAAAATGTATAATACTTTAATAATTACGTTCACATCTAGACATTTAATCATTCTTTATTATTCTCAGTGTATTCGGCTCCTCTACTTCTGAGAATGATTACACAAATGGCAAATAATCATCACTATAATATACAACATGTATAAAACAAATATTTATCCTAACAAACATTTAATCGACATGAAAGAATGCTCTAAAATTTGACTATGAAAACCCTAAACATAAAACATGCAAATGCAGACATACAATATGTATAATATACAGATAGTATCTGAATGTGGATGAACGTATTGATATTGATATGGAACATTACGGAAATTTCATCATCATAAGCGAAGAAACAAATAAACATATTACACATGCGATGACACTTTATAACATTTATAACATTATAACATATAACTTTTAGCCATCCCATATTCAACATTCAACACCAACATTTGATCAAGCATTCTATATTCTATCTAAAATCTAAAGGCTACAGACGTGGACAACACTGTTGAAATTATCAAGCTATCGATATAAAAATTTGCTCCTTTAAACTTTTTCATGATATTTTGTCAAGTCTCATCACAGATTAATACTTAATATACAGCTTATTAAAATTCTCGCAATGTAATTATTATGTATATCTATGATCTATGCAGTTTTCTATAGACTCTTCGTAATCTCTGGGACGTAATCACTTAATGATTTTCTACAAGACATTTAATCAGTCAATCATTCTCATACGACCATGAATCTTTATATCAAGAATCAAAAGTACATGGGATATACATGTGTACAGTGTACATTCATAATAAGATGGCACATCTTTATCACGGTAATATTTTCCTTTTTTGAAATGTGTGAAAGATCCTTTCAATCTCAACGAATAACGAATGTATTTGTATGTTTTGAATTTTGAATGCATTCAAAATTCAAACATATACACACAAACAAACAAACGTTCTAGTCAAGAAAATTAAGTAGTGACAACTTGTGCTAATGAAATGAAGCATTTTTATCTATTCTAATTATGTGCATGATTTGCAACACATAAAAATATATTATGTACATCTCACTCTCCCCAGCTCAATAGAAAACTTACAAATACTAACAAAGTAGTAGTGAGTATGCACCTGAAAATACACTGAGATGGTCATTTAAGGTCATATGATGCTGAAGAAGTTAATCAACCTTCAAAAGTCAAAGCTTCGTAACAAGCATAACAATATCAATATCGATGAAGGAATGAATGAATGAATGAGCTTCCTTTCTCTCATACTGTATTTTTTAACTTTTATTATACATGATATATTTTGTATGCGTATCACTGAACCTCTAGACTCTAGTCTCTAGACAACTATTGACTAATACTTGCAACATGCATCGTCCATACTCTTATAATTTCCTTGACCAAACCGAGCCCAAGCCTGACCGTCTGACCACTTCAATACAAAGTACACAAGTACTATGAAGGAAATGAACAAAATAATATAAATGCCAATAAGATTTAATAATATCACACTATGTTGGTTTATACAACTTTGCTTCAAATTAAAAATCAGAGTAATTCTTATTGACGTTCGAGTTATCATACGATTTTTTACAGGACGTGTATTTTTTTGAGACTAACAATGATAGACACTGAAGCTTGATACACCTCACCATCTCATACAAGATGCACGTGATCTCATTATCAAGGGAGCAAATTAATCAATAAGTCATCCAACTCTACTTAAACAACACTATTACTTATTATTCACTGTGCTACTAATTATCAACTTTGTAATTAATTTCTTAGGACTTATCAAGTTTTTATATACTATATTATGGTATAATATACTCTCAAATTGAATCCCAAATACTAAATACAGGCATAAAACAAAAAGTGAATACACAATTAAATATGTATATCTACAACTTTTTCATAGTTTTAAATGTCTTTGCCTATCTGAACCAATGACAAAAATAAAACAGCAGGCAGTATGATATTCAATATTGAGTAGTAATAATATACATGAAGAAAGGTAGGTATATTATCTGAGTACTTTTGCAATCAAGTATCTACAGAATCGGTAGTACAGATCCTTGAGAGAATATTGTATGAATACAATATACAAAGTCAAAAGTAATTTTGTTGAATGGAAGAAATAAAATATGCAAAATAAAACTATATTTCTGGAATAGGAAAGATTCAGATATACATAATACTTTGCCAGTCTATTGATGTTACTCTTCTCTATACAATCAATTTCAACTTGATTTCTTCTTAGTCTTTAACTTTTCAAACTTGTACATTTGTTGAATTTGACGTATACTAAAGTGTGTAAAATAAAATATACAATCAAATTAATGCTTACTTGTTAGTAATAAAGAGAGAAAGAAAGAGATGAGAACGGAGAGAAAAAACGTATATGCCATGGTACTGAGCTCATGGCAAATTTTAGCTTTTAGCAATAAAAAGCAAGAGTCCATCATGTGCAATACACATTGCCGCTCAAGTATTATTATCGATCGAAACTTTATAGCAGGGGGCATATCCAAACCCCACCCTGCTACTCCTACTGTACCCACACTACCTATGTACTATGTAATAGAACGAACACATACTCCAAAAAACAATTTATGTGTATAAAATATGTATTTTAGACAGCCGGAAAATTCTTGGTCTAAAAACTTGATCTGTCTCAAGAGAAATAGAAAACTTACTTAGTTAAAAGGTAAGTTGAAACAACTGCAAGTGGTGCAAAATTATATGGAGTTACAATTATTATTCTATTATGAAATAAACCCTACCTAACATTTGATCATTAGCTTTTAGGCTTCAATGTACATCATATTTTTGTTTAAAGATAGGGAGTAACTGCCTCAACATTTTTGATACTGACAACTGACAATGCTCATAAAAAAGTGTCATTTCCTGAATTTTTACTAAAAAAGAGAAAAGAGTAGATATTGTGAGGAAGAAGTACAGGAGACTAATTTTTTCCATAAAATTATTTTCTCTAGGATAATGTCATAATATTGTACATTCTAAGACAGCTAAGGTTTTATTATAAAAAGAAAGTCGGTACAAAGTAATTGAGCCAGCGTGCAGGCGTAGTTGTATACTGTAAAAGTATTTATACATGGATGTAAAGTAACCTAAAAACTGTTTACTACACGTGTAACAATTTCCAATTATTATTATCATCAGTAGCCAGTAGCATATGAATAATACAGTGATGTCTTTTAATCCTTAATAAGCGACGTTTTGCAAAATGACACTGGCTCATTTTATAGCTTAAATATACTTTTGTGATCAAATGTTGAGGAATGGAAGTGCTGTAGGAAAACTGATGAAATGTGAAACAATATTTTTGAAAATTTAATCCACAGTATGCCATCTTACAATTAGGTGAAGTTACATTTTCTCTAATGCTCTTTTGAAGTTGTTGCAATTCCTGATTCCTGAGACAAGCACATTGAATTTTCCTGAAACAGCAGAATCCACTAGTATCAAGTATCTCAAAACTCAAAGTATCATGGATAAGTTGTACTATCTGGACTATGGACTATCTGGTATTTTAATTGTAAAAGTTGTCCAATCACCAACTGAGCTATATGTATATTCCTTAATAAATCGTACTTATAAGTTTATCTAGACATATTTTTTGGATGTTCCATTAATCTATGCTCTTTACCTAGATAACCGAGGTTATTTGGTGACCTCGAGTTTGTCCCGTAGACACAAAGAATAACAGAGTAACACAGAGGAGGAGTAATCCTCCTTTCCACAACTAATTAAATACTGGAATCACTCTTCACAGTTTCATCTCCAGTAATTTCTTCTCGGACAACTTTCCTGTACTAATGTAATGCATAAATATAGCTATACCAATAAATATTATAGATATATTATACATGAGTATTCGATTATTGAATTCATAACAGAACACGGGAATAATAGAATTAGTATGTATAGATACACATCACACTTCTATCTGTATTTACTAGTACAAGTATTCCTTCAACTTAATACTAAATACTATTCGGTTCATAACAAAATCATACGTGCTAACAGTAGGACGCAAACATAAAGTTTCAAGAGATGTTCACTTTATTCACAGCTGGAAAAAGATTAGTCGGAATTAAAACCTTGGTCTTGATGTGATATGACGAGAAGGATACTTGAACGAAACTTGGAGTAAAAGTTTCAATACAAGTACAAGTATCTATAATCTATACACAATACACAACATGTAGTGGTCGTGTTATGTAAAGAATACAGAATATAGAATACCATGTCATTTAGACATGAGCTTGAAAGGTTCTACACGAGAGAGTGAAAGAGTAGATCAACGAGTCAAAGTGTGAGATGTGAGAGAATACCAGAGATCAGAGATCATTTAATGTTTGTCAACCCCAAAATACAAAATACAAAAAAAAAGTTAATAAGTATAAAATCCTCTCAAACTCCTTAAAAGCTTTGCATTAGGACACTACAATCGAGCATCAAACTACGTTCTACTCCAACTGAGAATAAACATCAAATCCAAGATATTTCCTTGTAGTTACTAAAACTCAAATAGTTTATCATGCTCCACTCTACAGTCTACACTCACCACTCTTCAAGTATACGGGTACAACTATCAAGTATTGTAGTTTGTGAGTGAAAGTTGAGTTTTACAACCCAAACATAACAAGTCAGATCGATATTTCCTTCGATATGGAAACACTGGATTCAAGCTCATGCCTCGCATTCTTCCTCTCTCTGTCTCTTTCTCTCTCTCTCTGCCTCTGTCGTTCTCTGGAATGAATTTCGTTTTTGCTTTACCTCTCATCTATTTTCTCTCTCTTTTACTCTGCTCTCCCTCCCTTCTGTCACTATAATGTTATTTGCAAATTTTCCTAGTTCTCTTCCATATGTACATAAAATGTATGGAATTCTATGCCAAGAACAGAAACAGGAATAACGTCCTCGTAATCATCGCTATTTGAACAGTTGACTATTTATTTGTTTCTTCTTGTCTCTTTCATAATACTACATCAGCCTGTCTTATGAAGTTCCGGAAACTTAAAACCACTAAACCTTAACAGTATGCTATTCCTACATATCTATGTACTTATTCACTATAGTTTATATCATTTACTAATACTTACATTTTCAATACTTTCTTTATTTCTACCATCTCTAAAACATTTTATGTGGAAACTAACGAAAAAAAAAATTACGAATCTCTATACTATGTAAGCATTACTACTGGACATTAAATACTTATAGAACTTTAATACTAAGTAATATAAAATGTAGAACAAATTATATAAAATAAAAATGGAGCACTTTGGATCTACAAAAAAATGAACCTTTATATAATCTTCAATATAAAAAACTCAAGAAATTCTAAAGTTATCCATCTATTCATTTTTGTTCTTATATAGCAATATTAAAAATTACTAGTACATGCATAAAACGAGAAAAAAATGTTCTAGTGATTAATTATTATAAAAATATTTCATCTATATTCAGTAGACTAAACCGTGTTTTATAGACATTGATTAAAAAGGTATAATATGCAGAATGTACAACTAACAAAGAAAGGCCACCCTTAAAAAGTATTCACTGTCAAATCCATCTTATAATAAACTATTTACTCTACCTTGCATATTTTAATTGCATTATTCACACTCTGTATATTGTAGTAAAATACACGTAATGTCCACGGGCAAAAATGCTGTATATGGACATTCTCAAGTTATTCCAATGCCAAAATACATTTTACAATTGCCAGAAAAAAAAGATCTCAAAACAAGCATGATGGCGCCATGTAATAGTTATACTATTTATTATATGGTCATTGCCTTTACAAACATCATTCACCATATTATTGGCGCCGTGCAAAAACACATTTGTGCACAACTTCCATTAAATTGAAACAAAAACGAGATTCACAAATTACATGTGTATTTTAAAATTTCCCTATACGACATACGACCCAACTACTTGAATTATATATTATCATCTACATAATATTTGAAATTTGCATTGCAAATTTCCTACTTTGAGCTCTGAAAACTAGTTAGATGATGAACGTACGCATTTATGAATTCCAAAGTCCAAGTATAAACACTCAATTGTAAGCGTTTGATAAAACTATCATCATAATATAGATTATGATATGATGTACTTTATTATTTATTATATTTAAAAATGCAAGCATATAATTAATTACATTTCTAAAATTAATAATGTCAAAATGTCTACTTTTTTGTGCGTATTTGATTTCCGCAAAATATACAATATAGATCAATATTTATCTACCTCAAAAATGTATCATGTGGAAATACTCACCTACATTTTACACGTAAAAAGCAAGAACAAAAAGATACTAACTATCAAAGTAACTATTCTATCCGTAGTTAAGGTTATAACTTTGTATAGTTATTACTCTAGTTTTCTACCAATATTTTGCTACAATTCCCAAATAAAACTAACACCAGAGTATTTTTTTTTACTTTTGAAAAAAACTGTTTTTAAAAAAATCAAATTCCTGCACAAATACTTACTCTTATACCTGGGCCTCAAATAATGGGCAAATAACGTTCCAATTTTATGTAGATTCTGTATTATATCACAATTTCTACACCCCAAATTGAATAATTAAATAAAAATTACTTATGCGGTTGAACAAGAAAACAAATTAAACACTTGATAATATACTACACAAATAGTACTCCGAATGATTACTGAAACTGAAACCTGGAACTGGTAATAGTAAATTATGTGGTATTTAATTTGTCACTGAAAAGTTGATACATGTGTACATGTACAATGTACACAAAGTTGAATTTTCACAAATCCGTCGTCCCACTTTTGTTTACAATAACAAATATTAAATTATACAAACACAGAACGAAACATGGATAGCACCGTATGATATATGACTTGTAACACTAATTCACAAATTTTATAATAACAAAATCACAAACACCTTAGGATTTGTTCTAGCTATCAAGCCAGTTGACTGAAGAGGAGTTACAATTATAACAACGCACCATTTCGTACAAGATTAAGACTGACTGCAAAGAGACGAAATGTAAAGAAGACGATCACAATTTGAATGTACCTTTCAAAGCCAAAAGTCTAATACTGGAATTCGCCCAAGGTTCATGCTTCATCAATTCAAACGTTTTCTGTTCATACTTTGAATGTACATATACCTATGTATGTAGATTGTAGATCCATGTGTATAATAAAATACAACATTTTACATGCACAACTAACACATTGTACGTAGAACATAGAGCGTACCTATTCACATATTATGTATACATTATACATGCATACACAAGTACAAGTACAAGTACGTCTTTTCTATGAAATTCAATCCTCACCTCCTTCTAATAGATTTGATGATGTCTACATCCAAAGTTATACAAGAGGAACCTAACTTTCTTTCTTTCTTAAATATAAATACTCACTGTTTACTACATTATACATCTATCTCAAATCTCAAAGTATTAAAAAAAATGAGAGTCAAACACATGAACATTGAACATGTAAAAATTTGCGATAGAAACTTCTACATGCCACATATTATATTATACAAACTACACACACACGTTCTCTTTTAACCGTTCACACATATTTACATCCTTAGCACCATGTTTTGTACATACAGTCATAATTTTTATCTTGAAAATGTCCCCATTACAATTTTAACTTTATGGAGAAAACTGAATGAGAAGAAAGAATTAAAGAATCTTTTTGTTATTTATTTGAGTTCAAAAAAACAAATGTACAACTATAAACATTTGAACGACTGATTGAGTGATTAGAGAGTACAGAGTAGTGAGTACTGAATACAGTCGAGTCTTAAAGGAAGATTTGCATACGTATGTTGAGCCATAACGATAGATTTGAGATTTGAATAGTATTTAAATGAATTGTATATTATATTGTAAAAAAGAATAATAGAGAATAAATAAAGGCGCAAGACATAGATGTTGTACATTGTACTTTGTACATGTCATCGTATTATGTATCCATCTACCATCTACTAGTATCTAATACTGTGGCTCGGATTATATTCATACACCATACAGTATACATAACTATCTTCAGTTAGCTAGATACTTTGGAATTTTGCATGTATTCATGATACTGAAAGCCTTAGCCGATGGACTGAATTACCAAGTAAAAAAGGCACGTAAACTTTTCCTCAATCCTCAATCATATGCATACACATGTGTACAATGTACATTGTATTTTGATGCATGTATCACATTCAGATGTACAAGTAGATGTGATATGTAATAGGAATAAGGAATAGGTACACAACAACTGTTGTACAATTCTGAATTACAAGTCGTACATCATGCTACACTGTTTGAATCCCAATATCTGATTTCATAGCCATCCATAGATTGTAGCCAAACTATAATATTATACATAAGTATTAAGTATGTACACAGCATACCTTTCAAAGGAACAAATCATTCAAAAAATGAACGAGAGCACATTATAATTACCCTACTGATCACACTGATTCCTATTTGTAGGAAACATGAGCCCCATGTACTTTTCACATCGTAGAATCCAATAAAATTAATTAAACTTTTTAAAACGGAGGGATATTGAAACAAACCCAAAATTTGTAACCAGGTGGTTCCATCCTCAGTCGGCATATTTTGTTTTGTCTTGTTCAGTTCATACACAGAGATAGAGAGATGAAGAGATATACCACAGGAGATTAGTAGTAGCCTAGTATTACATGTTATCGCTACTACATAATACAATATTTCAACTACAGTCAAGTTCTTGGTTAACAAGTTGTGCACAACACTGCATTCAAGTGAATAAGACGTATATGGTATCTATACAAGTATAAAAAAGTATATACAATATAGACGAGTATACAAAACGAGAAATAGCACAGTGTACACTTTATATAACCCTCTATAGATATTATATTATGTTATTTGTACATACATTTTGTACAAAGACAGAGAAAGAAAGAGGGCTCTTTGAATGATATGAAATATATTCAATCTAACATACACAGTTTACAGGTGGAACAGCAATAGCTTATTATTATTCGTTTATAATTATACACCCCGTCTCCGTCGTATCGTTTCTTATCACGTAATCAAATAAAACATACGTAAACGTCGGAATAATGGGATTCTTGAAACGAAAGAACTCTTATAAATCAACTTGATAAAACTTCAAGTCAATCCTTTATCAAAAGATATCACTCATATGTACTTCATTCTTCATACTATGAAAACTGAAATGACACCACGTATTATGCATTATGTATTATGTATATCTCCATTTTAGTACATGTATAGTTCTTTTTCTTGGATTCGGATTAAAATCTAAACAAATGTCAACAGGCATATTCATCAGCCCATGCCCCATGTTGTATCATATGAGACGCTTGATCCTAAATACTAAATGTTATCCTTAATCTATAATACATTTATATTTTGCACTGGTTTTGGAACAAACTTTACTATTTACTACAAATTTCCCAAATCCATTTGAAAGTGAATTATTACATTTGTTTTTATTTTGTTTTTCCATGATCATTGTTCTTTCTAATATTTCCTTTCCTTTGCTCAGAGAAATAAAGTAAATAAGAGTAATAAACAAAACCATTTTACCTACGTTTTTTTATACGATATTAACTTTAATGGAGCTAAAGGTTTTTCTAGACAATAGACCTTTTCTAATTCCTATCTGGATAAAATCGGGAATCGGAATCGTAAATGGCATAAATAAATAAAAAGTACCTTTTGGAAAAGGTAAATTGTTCCATAACCACATTCTTCAATTATGAATTGAGCATTCATGTTTGAGATTGTAATGCAAATACTATGTAAAACATTTTCCTACGTACATGAATGATAATATACTATAAAATATGACCCATTAAGTACAGGAGAAAGTTTGGTTCAACATTCAACACATTTTACTATATTACGAATGCGGGAATAATTCTCATATACATATAAAAATACATAAACATCGACCACCTCATATCTCACATCAAATGGTGGACAACGCTAGTTTGGATTTAGATAATGAATGCTGAATTTACTCTAAATATACATAGGTACACACAAAGGAGCGGGCTCTCAAACACAGAAACTGTCCAGTGACGGTTAACATAAAAATGAACTTTTATTACGACACATCAACAAAACCATTGGCGAATAAAGTTTCCGAAAACGCCTGAATATTATACAAGTTTTTTTTTTACTCTGCAGGCAATCTATGCATAAGCAAATAGACAGACAGAAAGACAGACAAATAGCCGAGAAAATACATATGTTGCCATTTATCAGGACATTCATATAATTTTTTTTCCTGTAAATAATTTACGCGTCCACATTTATCCTTATGCATACAAATCTAGACACGTACAACGTACAACATACACAAACACATTTATACAACACACAACATACAAGATTGGCAATCAAGCTAGGAAACATAAACATTCAAAACCATTCAATCCATAAACTATTAATTTTACAACCTTCCACATGCTGACTTCATATTGGCTTCTGTCACTAAAAGCCCATCATATAACATTTTTTTTAGTACAAAATTTACGTTCAAGTATCTAATTTGACTAAGGAAATAATATACAGAATACAGACCAAGACGAAGGGGGGAAAAAGTATCAACAAAACTTCGTACCTAATGGATTTGAGTTTTGGACTTCCTGAAGGTTGAGTTTGAAATAGTAGCAGTAGTAGTAGTAGTCGTTGCAGAGGACGAAAAACAGACAAGAAAGAACTCCAGACTTATGTTTTTAACAATCATTATTGTCATTATTTACATGAATGTAAATGTATATTCACCGAATGTCGAATGTCGAATGTATGTATTCATTACATAACATAACATAACAGTAACACGAGTATTATTATTACTATTATTATTATTACTAGGCGTCGTACTTTGGTACAGGATACTTTTTGATTTGGTAGTGAAAGTGTCTAGCACCGAATCGGACAAACGTCTTTTTATTATTATTTATTTACGTACAATGTCTGTTGTCTATGTGTATAAAACTTCCCTTCCCTTCCTTCCTATACACAATCCACAGGAAACTGAACAGCTAGATAACTATATTATTGATAACTTGTTCAAGATAACTTTCTCCTTTCCCACTGATCACTTTATACATAGTTGTTCAATAATGAAACGCTCCTTGTTTATTTATTTATACATATAGTATTATCATCTTTCATCTTTTTGTACACTAAATTATAGAGTATTAATTTTATGACATACTCAATACTCATTCACAAACAAGAATGGACTCACTACTGATTCTTATTGTTTTCCATTCCATTCTTTTTTTTTAGTTTTTAATTTGAGCACATGGAAGAAGAATAATTCGACCTTGATGATATTATGAACAATTGTCAAAATAAATAATAATAATTATTATTATTTTTATAATCTTTATTTTGAACTAAAATTCCATAGAGCCTCTAATTTAGTTTATTTAGCGTCCTTATCAATCCTTAAAGCTTTATTATTTATTTATTTCTTTGTTTGTTTATTTATTGATTTTTCACATCAAAGTACATTCACCGAAAAACAAAACAATATTTATGAAAACAATATGTACACTCACAAAACTATGTATTATGTATGTATATACACTCGTAAAAATTGTGCTGTTATCACCTATAATTTGATACGTATGGTTAGTTGATAAAAATACAAATCAAACTTTATAAACATACGCTTATCTCTTATCCTTTCTACACAAGACAGGGAAATGATGGAGAGTTGTACAGGTCAATTAATGTTTCTTTTTCGTTCCACCTTTTTGACGGAACAACTAGAAGTAGGACTAGAACTGTCAACTAGAAAACTGTCAGTTTTTCCTCACAGTTGTAACAAGATGATGATGATGACGATGATGACGAGAGGTGAAAGAAGAAGTAGTAGAAGAAGAAGATGGAATAGGGAGGAAGAGAAAAAGTGAGTGAACAAGAACAGGAGGCGATTATACAATCAAGAAATCTAACTCTGTTCGTCGTACAGCCTCGTCAAGTCAACGTCAACCATTCTATATTTTCTTGCAGACCACTAGATACTGGATACTAGATATTAGACACTAGACCTATAACGACACAACGTCGAGAGTCGGTAAAAATGGAAGAAAACCTACACAACAAGTACGAATTATGTACGTATGCTCTCCTTTAAAGCATACGTTGAGATAGTATGTGTGTGTCTGTGTGTGTGTGTGTGTGTGTATGGTGGATATTTATATGTGAATGTATATGGGTTAGATTTAAACTTCTGCAATCAGACAATGCTTTCTACTCATAGTTTCTACCCATGTTTTCAACGGGAAAAAAGAGGAGAGCGAAAGGAAAAGGAGGCTGTAGAATCTTCCGAGAAACGCCGGCGCCGTGGAAATGGCCACGACGACTGTTGCTGTTCCTCTCTCCTCTACTTTAGACACATATACCACTAATATTTCCTTCATCTCTCTCGCCTGCACAAATACGAGTTACTACTGACTCCTCACTCATAAACCCATAAAATAAATCCTCTACAATCATTATTATTTCTACTGTTGGACTTGAAAAAGGAACCCATGAAATGTAAAATAAAAACGACTTGAAATATACATGTACATCCCAACTGTAATAATGTCTGTATAACTATACTGTATTCTGTATAATTTATAACAACTCACAGTATGTCACTACAGCCTATATAGCATATAGTGTGTACGTGTAGGAATAATGAAGACTTAACATGCGTACAAATTCCAAACGTGCGATCCCATTTTCCCATTTTCGACTTAATTATGAATTATGAACCATAATCTATTTATATTCATATCCTTCCAATCTTCAACTATTAAACTTGTACTATAGTCTATAATACTACTATTCTACTATCTACCATTTACTCCTACACTCTTAACACTAAAACCCATTGAGACAAGGAAATTAAAAAAGGAAACGTAATTCTTTATTCTTTATACATGCATAATGTTGATGCACATCGTGACTCTTGATCTAAATTGACAACTTCTTTACCACATTCAACTTTTGCTAAATTCATTATATTTGTAAACAATAATAACAAAGGGAACAAATTACATGTGAGTCTGTCGTCTGTTGTACAAAAATCCAGTACATGATATTTGTTGTATTTGTTTCATTGATTCAAAAATAATTCATAATTAAATGATGAAAAGAAAAGAGAATCAACAGTAAATGAAAGGATGAATGAACGAATTATGAATTATGAATGAAGATGTAGATTTTATAACATTTGTAATTTGTATAATATGAAATGGAAATACTTTTAAACCTGAGTATATTCGTATAGGTCAATAATAATTTTAATCCGTGTTTACATATACTTATGTGCTTGTATAACATTTCAAAGATGAGTACTTTGTGTACATTGTACATTCTACATACATGTACAATGTACCTCACATTCAGGGTTCTGTTGAACACTTGACGAGTACAGGGTACAGGATATTAGATTTTGAGAGATTTAACCGTCAAGTCGTTCCATTATAATTGTACTTGGTATGGGAGAAAGATTGCTGATAATGTACATTTTAGTTCCAGATCGTTGAAAACATCTGAACAGCAGAACTTCAAGTTTACATTCATATTAGTTTCAGCGAGTGAAGCTGTCATATCATGTAGATTAACAGTCAGCAGTTTATAGCATTTATAACAGCGTCTGTAGTCTGCAGTCTGTACACTGTACATATAATGTATACATTATGCACATTATATGTACACAGTACACACTCACTCACTTTTTGGGTAGGACAAGGAGAATAATTTTTTGAGCAGAAGATCAATACATAAGGTTGATGCGGCAAATCCTTCTTGTGTGAAAGTTTGTGTGTCTGTATGTGTGTGTGTGTGTGTTCCATTCTGTGCATTTAGTACAATCTTTGCAGAAGAATAAAACATCATCATACTCACAAGTTTAGCAAAAAGCAAGAGCAAGAGCAAAAGCAAAAGCAGTACATCCATTCTAAGCACTCTAAGCGGCAAAATCGTCTATTTTCTCTCTCTTTTCAAATCTTCTAACGAAACCCAGCAACGAGAATCGAATTTTAAGTTACAAGTAGGTCTTGGTTGTCTCCGTCAGTCAGCAACCATACTCACAAACACATATACACAAACACACACAGGCACACACACACAGTTTATCGTTTTTCGCAATGCGCTTCGTTTCAATTCCAAGACTTGTATAGCGCAAACGTAGTGTATCATACACACACAGAAGCACACACATACTAGTTTTCTCTTTGCCTTCGTCCTCGTCTTCCTTTTCTGTTTTCTGCTTCTCTTCGCTCAGACTGAGACGGAGTGAGAGAGAACAACTGTAATGTAAATGAGCCTACATGATCATTTCACGTTCTACGCTCACAGAGAACGAGAAAGCGTTGAGCAGAAATTTTTGGCAAAAGTAAAAGCAAAACCCCAACCTCTTGGAGAGTGATAAAACTACACTGAATTTCCTGATGAAGGCCGAGAGAGCGAGCTAGATCCAAAAACTAGTCTCTCTCGGCAATTCCGAATTCGGAATTCTGAAGGAAAAAGAGAAAGATTTGTACTTACCATTTTCCGCAAGATCTCCGCCAGATCGAAGCCGGGTATGTGGAAGTTGCTTCAATACAGAAATTGGAACCAATCCTTCGACCTTCAAACATCAAAGCAAAATAATTTGATCATTGAGCATTCATTGGAAGAAGAAGAAAAAATAAAAATTTTTTTGTCATAATAAACGAAAATGCAATTCGACAACTATCTTTTTTTCTGTTTTATTTATGTTACATGTTGAATTTTCTACCAATGTATTATTATTGATTTTCTTTAATTTCATAAAAGGATGAATCCATAAAAGATCCAACGACAACTAGGCACTTGAATATAATTCATAACTTTTAGTCTACAACTTACTTGAGTATCACCCGAGATTAATAAACGTACTAAACACATTTCATTCTCTTTCATAAATTCGAGAATTTCTACTTGCTGTCCTTTTAACACTGTCAGCTCTCTAGTCCCTGGTGCTCCATTAAAATCACTTATCACCCATGTCACATCCGTGGAGCTCTGTTAAAAAAATATACAAATTATTATTTTTATTTTTATTAGAAACATTAGTATAGTTATTCATTATTAATCATTTACGATTCATAATTCATAAAAATACAATATTTTCAAATTTAAACAGTAATCATTTTGAAGTCGAGTACACATAATATACGCTTGAATTTCGTTGGGCATTTTTTTGCATTTTCCCCATATTTTCAGAATAAATTGAAGCATAAATTAGATAAAATTTATCCATAGAAAGAAAAATGTTTCAAAGTTTAAAATTTTGGCTGATATCCTCAAACGGCATAATGCTAAAGTAGAATTTGCTGTACAGTATAAAATGTTTGTACAAAAAAGCTTTTTACAAATACTAATAAAAAATAAAAATAGAAATGTCTCAAATCTACGGAAATACCAAGAGACAGGATGAATCAAATCTTACCACAATATCTAAAACCTAAAACCTCAAGATGTGGTATCCAATTATCGGTAAAAGAAATTTAAATATGATACTTTGAAGTATACACGGTTCTACGATTTGATGCTGCCAGTTCAGTTGGAGCATTTTTTTTATATCTAGTACTGGATTCCCCTCACGATTCCATTCGAGTTTCACCACAACATAGATATTTGTTGCCAACCGAATTGGTTTGAGTATCTTCAAATGTTATAAGTTATAATACACGTTACTTCGATGTTAATATTATTCTACTCGTATAATATACTTACATCTACACTCAACCTATCAAATGTCTATAGTATAATATATACTTTGCTTTCGATTTGAGCTCATAAATATCACATTGAATGCCTTTTTCTCTAAATCTCTAGTAGACAGTTGTAGATACTTGAAAAGAGAAACTTCCACTTGACACCAAATCAAAATTCATATACATCGTACGTCTTACATACAAAACGAAAAATGAGAAAGTAGAGAAAAGAGAAAAGGAAGTGATTTTCTGCATGAGAACAGTCAAAATCTGGCAAATATTAAAAATAATATTTTCTTTCTCTCAGTTTTCAGTTAATAATATTACAAGTAAATTTTTAAACTACTATAATGACTAATGGTAAAATAATAAAGCATAAAATATTGTATAACCCATTATAAATAAATAACATGCGAGTTTTCAACTCTAAAGTTTAAAGGACGTTGGATGTTGTTGTACTAATTCAAATTCCGTGCAACTACATTTTAATGCAAACTAAAAAATTTTTTTTCTAAATTTCCATCCCAAAAAAAGAAGGAATTTTATAAAATGAAGGCATGGTGAAGGTTGAAGGTCATATGTATGTACTTCTCAAATAATCCATAATGTCACTAAATTAGTATTCCGTCTGAAGTGCTCTACATTCTTCTACATTTCCACCCAGTACAACTAGAAGTAGTAGTTGAAGTGGCTGTTTTATAAAGTGGAAGCCTTTATACACTTTTATCATGAAATTCACCTTTCTCTCACACACACACAACTTCACTCTATTACTACACTTTTTACTTCCTACAAGAGTACTACTACTACTACTACTCCACACACCTCAACTTTTGCATAAGTCGTTCAACGTTCCTCGTTCATCTAAGCAGAGGTAAAATCAGACAGAACGGTATTACAACCATTAGCCATGCATTAAAAAGGTATTCACGCAGGAAATCAACATTTTTATGCCCCTCTCCTCATAAAAATAATTCCCACAAATACCATAAATTTCAACCTCTGAAACACGACTATTCTAAATTCATAACAATACATCCACACTGAAGTCTGTATACTTTTACATGAAGAATTGTTGTCAATGTAGTCAATATGGAGATATATTCAGGGTTAATATTGCACATAAAGTATAGAGTATAGAACATAATAAACCCTGAACCTTGTTTTATGAAACACTGTAGCCAAACTACAAATAAAAAATACTATGTTTAGACTAAGTTGTTCGACAATAAAGAAACTATGTAACATTCTTTAACAGCATAACATGTTTAACAATAAAAAAATAAATAATAATACATAATATCAAATGTATAAATTGCTCTTTAAAAAATATCGTAAACAGTTTTTTTAGTGTCTCCTGTAAGTCCTAACGTTACATAAAATTACTATTCTTAGAATGTAAAAGAGTACAGGATTATCGCATGTTGTACAAAAGCTAATACTTTGTATACACAAAACCCAAATCCACATGCTACACGATATTAGAATAGTTTTAATTTGCATGAGAATTTAGAAGCCATTCCTTCAACAACAACAAAGATATGAAATGAACAAAGCTAGAGTATACAATTACCACCATTTCTATTATTATTATTATTATTACTATTGTGGCGCAACTCGCATGTGATAGCTCATTTGTATTGCAGTAAAAAAAAAAATCAACATATTGGATATTGGGAGTGCACCTAATCGATTAGATTTCCAATAAATCCTATATCCTATGCATCATTATTTATACCTTGTATGTGTAGAATATACTGTTTACTGTATATATTGTATAAATATACACATATCATTTGTACACATACAACAACTAATACAAATTGGTGTAGGTAACACAATATGTTGTAAAACAAATTTCCTGCAATTGAAAACTACCATTTGAGTAGGAACACACACAAAATACTGAGGTAAGCAGTACTCGAAAGGGAGCGAGAGTGAGTGAGAGAAAGAGAGAAAGTTGTTTTCTTTCCTTCTTATCACACCGCCTGCTGAATTTAGTTTAGTACAAAAACCATTATCATTCATCCCCATTATGTAAGTGTAAAAACACACAGACAGTTTTTATACTTTCTCCCATATATTTTAGTGTTTGAACTAAGAAAAAGTTGAAAGGAAAGGAGAGAAAAGTAAGATCGATTCTATCTCATCGATTTCAAACCATCAAGTCAATAGAACAGCTAAACAACCAGACAGACAAACAAATAGTGGACTGAACATTGAACATCAAAAAAAAGGGTTTTGATGTTTTACAGCCTATTCATTTCACGTGAATCTAATCGTCAAGAAGTAGACACACAAACATACAGATACACATATGTACACATAAACGTATACAAAACGTTCCTAATCGAAGATAGTGTTACCACAAGAGAAGGAAGCCAAATGAGATGGATTACACTAATACCTACATTCTACATTGTACACACATATGCAATTAACATATTATGCAATGCGTCATACATATTACATTTTAGTCAGAGTGAACCATGTTTCATATCATCATCATTTTTCTATGAATGCTCTCTTTCTTTTTTAATTTCGACCTTGTTTATCATCTCAACTGACGGTTTACCTACATCACTTTATTGGATTAGAAAGATGTAGTATGACGACAAAGACTGGCATTCTTAATTCGTAGCAAATAAAAATAAAGAAAAACAATGATATGAACTCAAGTACTCATGTATGCTGACTGCTGACTTATGTGAGTTCTGAACAATGCCAGAGAAAAAGTTTGAAAAAGTTTGACAAATTTTTATACATGCTTTCCCCTGTATTAAATCCAAGTTTTAAATGTCAATCGAATAAAAGTTATCATTACAAAAAAAAAAGAACAGGATCTGTCGTAAACTTTTGAAGAAACAAACAAAAGTTGAAGGTTGATTGGATGAAAAACGGAATAGTTGTTAAAGATCTTGTTTCATAAATTTAAAACTTGACTTGAAGAAAAGTCATGTCTACAATCTACAATAATTCTCATTCCACATTACATTCAATTTTCCACTTGAAAGCACAAAGCACACACACAAACATACATCAAGTACCCTTATCCACTACCATCATCTTAATTTAAGCTCGCATTCAACTTCCAACTTCCAACATTATCTACTCTCTACTCTGTTCCTCCTCCTCCGATTACTTGTCAAGAGGAAATTTCAAATGTAACCTTTCCTAATTACAAAATGGAATTCATGCTTCACCTATTCGGACACTATAAAATACTATTACATGTACTACAAATAAATTGTGAGGGCATGAACTTTACAAAGAAACTTTAGAAATATACCCCTTATTTTGGAAATGTAATTTGTACACGTAACATTTAAGTAAATCACTGAACCAGATTGAAATTTCAAATCACTTTTCTTTTCTTTTTTTTTTTTTTAAAAAAGAAGCTTTGACGACCTTTTGCGTGTTTTATACAATCACGTACAGTAAAATATAATACATAATTAATCAGAAAATGGCAAAGTGTCTAAATTGGATACCTGAGTAGCACGGTACGGTGTGTCAATTGTATGTTGCCTGTTAAGAACTGTATGTTGGCTAAATGAACTGCGAAACCAAGGCAGCGATATTTTCCTGTGCCTTCTCATTTTCACTCACTTCACTTGAGATTTACAATACAACACCACACAAAATTACAATGGACGTACACTCACTTTCCCTTCATTTTTTTTATTTGCCTCAATAAACTCTTCCCGTTGTAAACAACGATGTAACACCTTGAGAAGGAAATACCAGGTGCATCATAGTGAAATTTGTAGTAATAGAAGAAGCAGTAGAATGTAGCATGTCACTTATTATTATTTCATATATTTTCCCCCTCCTGTAGATAATATAAAACTCACAACTGATTTCACTTCAGGAAATAGAACACCACCATTACCCTTGCACTCTATTTTTTTGTACAATAAAGAATAAAGATGATAATAACAATAACAATATATTATTATTATTATATATATATACACTATTTTATATAATGGATTATGTATTTATGTGTATAAATAGACGGAAATATTACACACTCTTACACATTATGTATCACAATAACAATGGTAGCCCAGGAAAGCAAATTATTCTCCAAACTACTCAATTTGCTTCAACAATCTCACATCTCACTCCTCGTAGACTAGGGACGTGCACACACAGAGAATTATCTATTAGGGTACAAAATGTATACCATGTTTTATGTATTACACGTGTAAACCTAATATGTAGTACTAATAACACACTATAGATAGAAAAAAAAACAGAGCACAACAAAAAATAATGGAACTGTTAAACTGTTTCAATCAATTCCATCAACTTTGTTAGGATCCAAACAGAATACAGAATACAGAGTACACCAACAGAAAGCACCAACCAACCAACACATCAAACTCACTTTGGTCTGTGCGGAATAACCGACCAACCTAGACTGACTGTATAACTCGATAACTCCTAAGTCTGCCGCGTTTTCCCTTGGCACATGCCGCTAAGAAGTGTGATACTCCACATTCTAAACATACGCATGCAACGGGAAAAAGGCTCCCACTTTCTACTTTCTACCTCACAACCTCTCAGACATGGATAAAAAAACTCACGTTCTGTACAATTTGTCAAATGGACTTATGTACGTAATTTTTTTCCATGAAGAGTATCAGCACCTTCCCGTCTCCTCCTCCTACCGACTACTCTGATATATGCATAATACATACAAAGTTTAATAGGACTACCGTAACAGTGTCTTAAAATCCCCAAAAAATCTACCATGCTCAAGAGTTGATAAGAAAAGATGATGTAAAATGTAAAATGTTTAGCATGAAACTTCTATAAATTTTCATCTTTACTTATTATTATTGCTATTATATCCATACATTTTCATATTATCCTAAATGACATTGTGCACACAAATATCAGTATCTCTCTTGTATAGTAACATTTCCAAGTAAATACAATTTACTCTCTTTCTTTTTTTTTTACCCCTCCTCTTCCATTTTTACCTTCCGGCAGACATGCACAAAAACAAGACATAGCCAAAATCTCTCAGTTTTTATCATTTACTAACATGTCTTGTGAAATGCAAATTCAAAGGAATATATAGAATATATATATAACTAACGTCTGGAACCACACATATATTACGAATTACACATACATACTATAGCACTGGCACACTTCAGTATTCCGGATAAAAATCTGTGCATATCAATCATAAATAATTATTCACTGATAGTTCTCAACTGTCATATCATGGGCAATTATTCAAATTTCTACTTTTTCTGACGCTTCATACAGTATACAGTACATACGAGATACTAGATAAAATATACTTTCTATCTTTCCTTCTTTCTTCATGCTTTTACTTCTTTTAATGAAAGGAATGATTTAATTTAAAACTTTTTTTAGAGTAGGTAAAATAGAACTGTTATGTGGCGCACGGTTTTAATGTAAAAAATAAAACTACGTCAAAAGTAATTAGTGAGTTGAAAGTTGAAAGGGTATTTCTGTGTCCTCTTGACGTACGTGTATTCTTTGAAAAACAAATATTATTGTATTGACAGGTATAATATTTCCCACACTCGTCGTCTATATTTATTTATTACGTCTCCACTCTCCACCCTTCTCCCTCTTCACATAATTCCGTTGGGAAAAAAAGTCAAGTCAATCAAGATGAATTTCAGGAGAAATAAAACGAATTACGAATTACTAATGGTAAAAGTTCTGAATGTTTCTAAAGTTACTCTTGAATGTGATGAAAGTCTTAATTCAATATTTATTACAGTTTAATTTCTTTTAGTACTACTTTTGCAGGGTACAAAATACGTACATACTTATATACTCCTCCTCTTTAAGTCAAACAATTTCCATGTTTCATGGACAAACTATTGGAAAACTGTAAAAAAAATGTATTTATTTTCCCCTTTTTGAATGAAATATAAAATATCCACATTTTCATGAATATTATATAGTTTTGTTATTTTTTATCTATTGTAGAAAAAAATGTGCATAGTTTTTGTATTACATATATTATATAATATAATTTATATTGAATATTGTGCTTTTCATAATAATAATGAAAATAATAATAATAATAATATTATATGATATACAAGGTGCTTCTAGTTCAAATAAATAAGATTCTGTCGTGCTGCCAAGAAACACAAAAGATGACGACGACTTCAAAAACAGGCTAATATAGCTTTCTCGCCTTCTCTCTGTTAAAATCATGCCTAACGTTTGACTGAATAATAGACAGAGCTTTGAATGAGAGCAAAAGCTTCATCTTGACGCTGCAAAAAAAAATTATGCTGACATACAATAGAAACCTTTCAAACGAAAAACATGTTGAGAAGAAGACACAAAATAGTAAAGTATGTACCTTTGTACTGCTACTACTGCTACTGCTACTACTTACTGCTGCTGTTGTACGTATACAAGTATGATATGACATGACGCGAACGTCAGATTTAAACTGCTAGCCAAAACATAACACATTTTTAGAATTGCCTGTATCTATCTACACATATGAGCATGAAACATGTCGACCTATTAGGACTACTAAATACTACAATGTCGCTCACAGTTCTATTACAGTTGTATCTTTCTGCAAGCATTCATCTTTTTTTCTTCTCCGTCTTCTTGTGTTTCTTCTCCTTTTCCTCTTATTTTTTTTTTCGTTTAATGCTTGAACAAAACCTTGTCGGAAAAAATATTTGAATAAACTTCAAAGGTGATACTTGTGCTTCATACATATACATATTAAGTATGTATACATATCCATCTATCTACATAATACATATATGAGAGCGAAGCTATGAAGAAAGATTCTACATAGATGGATAGATAGATAGAAAGAACAAACGCGACTAGGTAAAATTTATATCGAATTATTGTTGTCGTCGTCTATTGTCCTTTCCATGACATCCACATCATCAACTTGATAATATTAAAAGAGAATGACTACGTATACTTGCACTTATCGTCAGTTTATCTACTTGGAAGTAGCTTGAAAAAGATAGAGAGCGTAACAAGGCTCGGCTCATGCCGAGTTTAATCTAACGAGAAATGTCAACGCAGAGATGCTGTAGATGCTGTCACCTCAGGTTACGAAACCAGAACGAAGGTCCTGCTCTTGCTTCCTCCTCCTTCTTCTTCTTCTTCTCTTCTCTATCTTTAAACAAGTTTCAAACTATACAAAATCAAAATATTCATACCCTTCCTTTCATACAATATAAGCTCATGTATACTGTATATTGTATCTATTGTCTGTGTACCGCTTACAACTTACAAATATGAGAAAATCAGCAATCAGCATCCAACCGGGCGGCAAGCATATATATTTTATTTACTTTTACTTCCAGGAGCACAAACTCATTCTGCCTACAGTCTCACTCGATATATTTGTACACCTATACATGTCATAACAATCTACTTTGTATTATTCACTTGCCTTCCTACTACTATTTGGATTCGATGCTGGATGTTGGATGTTGGATTTCAATCCATTCTCTCTCTCTCTCGCTGTTTCTGCTTTTCTCTCTCTTTTGCACAGATAAGCAAAATCAATGTGTAGCAGAGAGATTGCACAAGAGGGAACGGAAAAGAGAAAGCGAGATTGGAAATTTCTAACAAAATAAAATCACAGTTTAATTGAGTGTATATTCCCCTGCAGGGATAATAAAACAAACAAAATACAAAATACTCTGTGCTACCGCTTACAACATACATACAATGCTGAACATGATGATGAGCTGAAAGTTGAAACTTTACAGAACAAGTTACTTTTCAAATTTATCCCATACATTTGTTCATATTTGTTAAACGCCCTTTCTACTTTAAAAGCAGTGGGAAGAATGAACAAAATGAAAATAAAAAACATTTTTCGCAAGACCTCATATCAGCCGCCCCGGCTGAGCTACCTGCATATCATGTATTACATAATATTATTTAACCAATTGAAATCTTGAAACTTTGAAACTGAACTGACTGTTTTAAATTAGATAAAATTGAATACTTCTTTTTTACATTTTAAATTTTGCGTAATGTCACTCCTTCCTTTTATCTATATGAATTCAAACTCATTCAATCAATTTCTATAAACTAATATACAAAAAACAGGTAGACAAAAGTGTTGAATAAATACAAAAAAAGAAGCTATATACGCCACTGGCTACCACTTTACTTATTTCATTTTACTTTAAAACTGTAAGTACAGAGAAAGAGTAAGGAAAGTAACTAAACTTGAATTTTGAATTCCTAGTAATATGCATACTGCATATCGCCAGTACAGATAGAAATGGAACCAACATTTTTGCGCTATAATTAAAAACTTCCCAAAACTATCCAAAGCTACGGTGACAATAACAATTCCGGAACTCAATTAGTAATCATCGTTAAAAACCAACTAATATTAAGAGAAACGTAAAATAACGTTTATTACAAATTGAAATGCTAATCGCAAGCCGTAATAGTAGTGGTGCTTAATGCTCCATAGTACTAGGTTCGTCGGACAAGAAAGTTTACACTTTGGCAACATTTTGTGTGTGCATACTTAAGAGATTATCATGATAATCATCACAGTCTTAGTGCCTTCATCATTTTAGATGGATGAAATTCTATAAGCTCCACATTTATCCACACCATGTTATACGCATGCTTAATAAACATTGCTTATATTTATAATACAAAACTCCTACTACAGAGTGTGATTATCGTACATATTACACATGTATACGTACACTGTGCACTTTAATATCTTTGAGCAACCTGACGAACGATTTTCATAATTTATATATTATCTATATTATCATTACTAGCATCAGACGCAAATAAGAGGAGACGGATCTTCACAATTGAAAATCAACACTATATTCTATATTCTAACATCAAGTCATAACACTGAAGACTAAAGACTGACGACATCGTAGTAATAATAATAGTATTATACATTAATAACAATAGCAGTATAGTAATGATGACAGTGAGAAGAGAAGGATGAGAGAGAACGATACTGCTCACTGCTCAACACTCAACACTCGAACCTCAAAGTATTACATATTATTAAAGTACAATTTTCGGCTGCAGACTTTCACTAAACAATTTTCTCTCTTTCTCTCTCTCTCTTAAGTTTCATCAGGGAGACGGAGAATTAACAAGAGGAGCACGGAACGTTTCAAAGTGCTAAACCATAAAACCGTTGAATGAATGAAAATTCGAAAAGAGAAAGAGTGAACGGAGCAATGGGCCGAATTAATAGTTTCCGATAAAATAAAATTGATTAATCTAAATCCAAATTCAACAGATAAGTAAGAGGAGAGTCACGCACTGTACAAAAGTGAGTTGTGAGATTATTCTTCAAGTTAAGAAGTATACCAAAGGAGAAGGACAAGAACAAACCCTGGAACGTTTGCACACAAAGAAATACAAAGGTACAAAAAAAGGGGGGAAAGGGTTCGTTTTTAGTACAAACTTCCGGTGGTGACTGTTAGATTTTTTTGGGCAATAGAAGTGTACAAGTTTTTCTCTCTTTCTCTTTTGTGTGTACACAACAGTCAGTAGTTCACAGTTACATAAATTCAAGTGTGAAGAGAAAAAAACATCTATCTATCTATCTTTTCTATGCTACTATTATGCCTTCCAGACTTTCCACTCCTTCCCTTGTACATTTGATGTTAAAAAAAGTAGTCCAAATGGTAGTAAACTAACCTTAGATAAAGTTAGTTTTTCTTTTCTAAAAACTCCACTGTATACTGTACTGTGCTATGTATGCTTCAATTGCTTTCAACGTACAAAAGTCGGAGAAGACGAACTAGGCTCAAGAGAATGTCGTACTTCTTATCCTCTTTGGCTCTTTCTCTCTCTCTCTCTCTCTCTTGAGCCAAAAGGAAAGGGAAGCGGTAAAAAGAATTGCAAGACTTTGTAGACAAGGCCGAAGGTTTCCCTCCGTCGTTCAATTTTTTTCTCTCTATACGATCCAAGAATACGAGAAGGAAAGAGCCCTGAAGTAGAAGGAGAGAGCCAGCACTCGCGCACAATGTCTTCTTTTTCTTACTTCTCCTCTTTTTACTCTATACTTCTCTTTCCATTTCGTTGGTATCTTTTGCCAATGTATGTATGTATGTACGTCGGTGCTTATGTATTAGCTGAGATGGAGACTGATTCCCGATTCGAGGCTGCCTCTCTCTCTTTCTCTTTCCCTTTTCTCTCTTTTCCCTGTAAATCTTGCTCCTTCAAAACTCAATTCGCTAACATTCTTTCAGCTTCCGAAATAATCAGACAGACCAACTCCCATACAAAGTGTGTATAGGCTTAAACCAGTTTCGACGTTGAGCAAACCATGGATGAATGGAACACATAAAATAAAATCTAGCTCTGTCAGTCTCTTATACTGTCTAACTCTTTGCTTCATGCATATAAATTTGCACTCGGTATTGAAAAAGACATATTTTTCAATTTCCGAAATGATTTCGACACAAGATTTAGAACTTGACAGAAAAAAATATATAACTTTTCCGCTTCTTCTTTCTCTTCTTTTTTTTCTTCTTTGATATCCACATTCACATACAATAATATACAATATACAACGGAATATAATATTATGGAATATAATCATGAATAAATATGTTTATATTATTTAGTCACTTGATATAATACGTAATCTATGCACATATTATGTATTATACATTACCTATACATATACATGATGATATTTGATATTGCAAAATCCTATTCCATGTCATATCTGTCACATGTTATCCATAATCCATAGAATAATCTTGAAATGAAAATTTCTATTCGTCTATCCTAATACTATTATGTCTATATATTTCTTTTTATTCCAAGTTAAAATTTCAGCCATCTGTGCCTGAACATTGAACACTGAGCATTTTGAGCATACAGGAATGATTCTGTTTCAAATCATTCGTAAAATTGTACTGTATCTGCCAAAAGGAATTCCACAGATGCAAACCAACTCTTCCCGTACTATTATCATTATTATTATTATTACAACGCAGAGTCAGGTTGATTATGAATAAAATACTGTAGTTTTTTCCTTCCTCTCCACAAGCACTTTATGGCTACTGAAACCAGACCAGAGATGTGTGGTGTAATAATATTATTATAGTATATAGTATTTTTTTATTATTGCTCATCCATATGCTTCAAGACTCAAGATTCAAGTTCCAAGTTCCAATCTCATTGAGGAAACTAATAATTTGCTTGTCTTGAACTCCTCCATATGTGTACAAGACCACATCAAATAACTTTTAACACTTCCGTCCTCCATTACTTCTTCATTCTTTTTTTTTTCTTGTCTTATAGCTATGAAGCTTATAAAGCTTATTTTCTTCCTCCTCCCTTCTTCTTTCTTTCTTTCTATATCCCTACAATTCAAATTATCATAAACGTTCTAAGACAGAGAATGAAAAAAAAAGATATGAGAACCCAAGAGGGAGATAGGGAGAGAGACAGATCAGTTTAAGTTATTGCACGGATGAGACTTCACAAGATCAGTAGAGCAATGTAACAAATGGGAAGAGCTCGGTTTTTTTTTGTTGAAAAAAAAACAAAAAAACAAACAACAACATAAAACCATCACGTACAAGTGCTCCTTTCCCATATTATATTTTTGTTTTTTTACAGTCAACCAATCTGAAACTTTAGCGGTGTGCTCAAATAATATACATCTCGAATCTAGAATCTAGATACTACATTATATACTATAGGATATGTACAATGTACAATACGTACCTATATTTTTTTTGTTTTATTGTACTTATGTTTTAAACAGGACAATGCTAGAAAAATATTTTCTCCCACTTGTAAGATAAGATAAAATGTGTATAAAACTAAAATATAAAATATACAGTTGAATTACATCATACATTTAAATTTTAAATGCATTCCTACATGCCTGTACTCTGTACACTGTGTATTGTATAGAGCTCATGAATGTACAATGTACAGAGTACAGAGCGACAGTGTATAGGACAGTATTTTAAACAACTTTTCAGTGTTTCCCATTTCACATTTCACATGCATAGAACTAGGACATAGTGTACATTTCTGTTTAACTTCACACAAGACTTGTGTTTTAAAATCCTAAACCAAGAGGGAAAAACCATACACACAACTGGAAGTAAAAAAGAAAAACTAAAGTCGTAAGTCGTAAGATTCTTCGATCTCGAGGAAAATGCTCTTTATTGTCAGACATTTCCTTGCTACTCTCTCATTTCTTGCTCTGCTCTGCTCTGTTTTGTCCTTCCCTTCCTCTTCTTTCCTCTTTTGTAAGTCTGAGGAAGGGAAGGGAAAGGAACTATCGGCGATATACTTTGCAAAGTCTCAACTGAGAAAGAACAATATCAGAAGCAGAGACCAAGAAAAGAGGACGAACACGACCATGTCTGTCTTGGTCCAAATGCTCCAACTCTTATGCGCCATACCACTCATTTTCTGGAACGGAAATCCCATGTTCCGAAGGCAGAACATTGAGAATCCGAGCGAATCTAATAATATATCGTATACAGTATTATACAGCCTACTCACTCCACAAAGACTTTCCCTGCAAAAATCATACTGTCCGGTGGTCTCGTATGAAGCGTGTACGTATTTCGTATTTCATTAAGCCTTTTGAAGCTCTAAAAGCAAAGTAGTAAAGGGTATTTCTCCTTTCCAAAAGTAAAAGGAAAAGAGAGGAAGGAAGGAAAAGGTAGGAAGATAGCTAGCTAGCTAGCTAATTTATGATTCCACAAATATAATATGGGTCGATCGAATTTGTACGTGAAAAATTTCAGTTAGACATACCTACTATATAGATGAAATCGGAGCAATCACATAATAATATATAGAATGTGCACATGTACACTCAAATACTCTAAAATATATTAACTACATGGTGAATAAAACCAAGTTCGACGTATAAATAAATACATACAGAAACCTCGTCTCGTGTCCAACTTTGAACCGCAATAAAATGACATGTGATATCAGGGACAATATATTATATTGTAGAATATATATATCCTGTACAGATGAAACAACCAAATAAAATTGAAACCTTCCATTTTACTAGAATGGACGTACTCATTTTATACCCATGAGAAAGGTAACAAAATATAGATGGATGAATGAATAACAATATAGTTCTCAACTATATATATACAATGTAGTTAGATACAACTTAACCAATTCAAATTGACTTATAGTGAACCTATACACTATACGTGTACATTGTACATATTATGTATACTAACTTGAGAGTTAACATTGACAGCATAAAAATACGCATTTCCTCAAATGCCCTTTTTACCCACCATGATAATAATCTCTTAAAGTTTAACAACGATTTAAATGCATGGATTTCACATACTATGCCAAATATTCTACTTGATTTTTGAGAAGAATGAGCATATAATAATAATTTTTTTCTGTACTATAAAAAAATAAAAAATATTGAATTTTGAGCCTGTATAAGCAATAAAATATTTTAGTTCCATCCATCCGAATATGATTTTCAATAAATTTATGTTTCAGTAAATTTGGTCGTATTGTAGTACATAAAATGTCTGTATTCAGATATACGCCAGTCCATGCATGTTATTAGTCCATCAAAAGGAAAGGGCAAATTATATTATTTAATATAATATGTCGAATGTAGATGTATTAAAGGGAATTGTATGGACTAGAGGTATACCACTGTTTATACATGTATTGTATCGTGACTGCTGACTGCTGACTCTTGACTAGTCCTGACTGACTGCATATATAAACATAAATCAATTCATCTGCAATCAAAGCCCTTTCAAGCGTTTCTTGAATCTCTCGGAAAATGCCTGCGCCAAATATATTCCATTCCAAATTCGAATTCGAAAATGGAAAAGAGAGAGAGAGAGAGAGAGCTTTCCTTCCGCTCCTCCTCTCTTCACACTTTGAACTAACCTACATAAAAAAGTACAGTTGGACAGATACCTGATATATTGGAGATTACGTGTAGGTAATTTAATTTTAAACTCTCGCCATTCTCTTGAACTTCACTCTCGAGTGGAGAGTTTCACAATCAAACTTTCTGGAAGCTCAACCCGCGTATTGTTTCCCGTTTCCCTGCTACACGACAACAAAGAAGTATATATATACGGGTGACATTTGAAAGTTGAACTATCTGGACTTTTTACGTCATGACAATTACATTCAAAAAGTACAAAACTTTCCCTGACAAATCTCCCTATCTCACTATCTTTCTCTTTCTCTCTCTGTATCTCACCATGTACAGAGATTATATACAATACTCAAAGCTTCAAAAATATGCATGTACCTACCTACATAAGATATTATTATTATTAGTACGAGTTTTCCTCCTCATGCTCATGACAAAAAGGATAACAGTAATAATATGCTAATATAGATAGATATGCTAATCCAAGATACATGATAACGAATGTACCAAAATATTACACTTTTGTTATACTCAAATAAAATAAAAAAGAACTGTCTCATTTCATAGTTCTTGTGACTATGTTTTGAATATTTTAAGTTTGTACACTACTTTCTATACTGTGCAAAACTTTTTTGTACATAAAAGTTTCAAAGAGATATAATATAATATTATAATGTATAATTTCTCATGTTTATGTATGAAATGACACGGTGCTATTGTCTATATATTCACTATTCACTATTCACAAACTACTACCAAGAAAGAATTCACCAAAACTTGTAAAAAAAATACTAGACAAATAATTTATGTAAAGGAGCATAAACTTTAAAAGTCAAAGAGCGAATTTATTTCTTGTCCCAGGTATCATCATTATTATTATTGAAGTAACGTAACATGAAGTAATTAAAACTTTTTCTCTAGACCACACTTGATATTTTGTGAACTATAGAAATTTTTCATAATATTCATAGTTTATAGCATATAACATGGAGCATGTAGCATGGAACATGCAGAAGTAGCATGAAGAAAATCAATACTATTAGTTTTCCAAACTTTTTTTTTTACATATATATATATGCCTATAGTTTAAAAGTTGGATCACGATCTCTACCACCTCCTCTTCTTTCACCCTTCTTCTCCTCCTCCATCTAATATCTAATATACATATATACGTACATTGTACTCCAAGCCAGACATAAAGGGAAATTACCCACTTCAAGAGCTTCGTTAATTCAACTTTACTTGACTGCTCAACTTTATAGGAACATTTAAAATTCGTATAGGAAAGGCAAACAATAGGATAAGTTATCAGCTCTTGCTTTGCATGACAAAATGAGAGTCAAACAATGAGGATGACTTTTCTCAAGTAGATAGAGCAGTAGTTGGTAGCTAGTCCTACACTAAGTCAAAGTATTTCATAATATATTTCCGTCGTCATCGTCCCTTTCTTTTACTTGTTCTTTTTGTGTACTAACTTTCACTGTGTGTGAATAACATTTCCCAGGAAGTTAAGTAACTCGTTTTTGTAAATTGTGAACAAAGACTGCCAAAAAAGATGATGGTAGGGGATATTTACACTATATATATTATTATGAATAATGAAATGGTCTTCAAGTGTTTATTATTGATCATGAAATAAATAAATAGCATACAAGTTTTTAAGAAGAAGAAGAAAAAAAGAAGAGAGACATTATAGATCTTCAATTAAGATTCCATAAGGAAGGAAAAGGCGTTCTCTCTCTCTTTCTCTCTCTTTTTGTAGGCGCCCACATTTGCACGCAAACTAGATGAGAAATAAACAGCAGCTATACAGGACTGTTAAGCATAGAAGTTTTACGGTAATTCACCATCATATAAACACACAATCATTCACCAACACGAAAATCCCTCTGTTAAATAAACATCACATCCCGTATTCTTTTAACATTCCGTTCTTGTTCTTTCTTCTCCATGTACAAAATGTACAACTCAAGTCTTTGTCGAGTTGTATTGAATATCATCAATTCTCGTTTGAAGTTATCCACACTCGAAACTACACATTACACACACACACACAAAGTACAGACTACAGACAAAGTGTTTTGAACCGGGTAGACAGAAAACTCTAAACAGAAATAACTTTTACCAACTTGGAAAGAGAAAGAGAAAGAAAGAAAGAAATGGAGAGACACAGAAAACTTGTTCTTTCACTGATACATGTATAAATATGGGCAGTCAGGCGAAAGTTAAAACTACAGACTACAGACTACAATGTATAATACTTATACATATACACATGGTTGCATCTATTAGTGTGAGTCTTCTGTACAGGATTCTTTTTCATGAAATCGATACCCTACAAAACGGAAGTTTTAATTCGTCATGTTGAATTTTTTGTTGAGAATTTCACATACATAGGAAAAAAGGATTGTAAAAGAGCAGTTTCTTTTGCTGTTTCTTTTTTTCCCCTTTCAACCATGCATGGTCACCTTCTTTTCATTCTTCCAAGTTCTTTGAGCGGAAAATCCACTAAATTCTCTTCTCCTCAATGACATCAAAATGTAACTACATCTGCTTCTAGTACAATGTGTGTTTGTGTGTGTGTGTGTGTGTGTGTGTGGAACATGTATACATAAAAGACAATGGACCTTTATTTCCTCCGATTACTGTTACCCTGACTCTGAATCCTGAAGCGGAAAATTTATTGAGCGTCGGTATTGTAATCTTATCAGTATTGCAACAACTGAAACCTTTATTACCTATAAAGTATAAAAGGCATGCTATTAAATTTCGTGCTGAAATTTAATGTAGACGTATATGTACATGTAACGTATAAAAGTGTACGGACTCCAATGCTGTTGTACAGTATACATTCATGTGGAAACCACCATCCTTTCTCCACAACTTTGAAGCACCCTTAGCTTTCCCCTACCTTTAAACTCTAAATACTGTTCAACGAACTGAAATAATAATAACCTTTATGTAATCAAGGCAAGCGGATACTGCCGTGGACTAAATCATTTGATATGGTTTAAAATTATCTTTAGTGTTCCAAAACTGAACGTGTTCCATGAACGTCCGCAATTGGACCAATAAAAAAGATGATTCTTATTATTATTGTACAATATTTCTGCTCAATTTAATATCATGAATATTATTAATATTGGATACAACGTACAACATGTAAGTTTAACCTAAAAGAATTTAAAACACATGTACTACATGTAAGTTTGTACATGTACATTGTACATTGTACATACAATTGTTTTTACTAACCATGGATCATTTGAATAACCAAACAATCAATTTTGGTTTGATGAATTATGTACACTATTCAATAAATAGAAACTGACAACATCCAACTTTAACATACCCGGTAGAGTATCAATATCGTCCTTCTAGTTTTAAATAATAATATTATTTTGTAGCATGAATCATGCGGCATGATGAATATTTTGGTTGAAATATTTTGACACAAGACGGAAATTGCTTAAATTTGTAAAGCTTCTATACATAAAAAGCACACACGTACTATATTCGTGAAAATTCTGCACAAGGAACATCTTACATCTTACAAAGATGAAACTAGCAAGAACTCACACGTTTAGGAAATAAATTGATGACATGGTAGCGGCAAAAGCGCTTAAATATTTCGCTATGCACTATGCACTGACTACCCTCATGTATGTATGGAAAAAAAACTAAACAATTTTGCTTGTGGTGGTATGCTATGCTCATGCACAAACATTTGAGCAAAATTTTCGTGAAGGATAAGAGTGAGTGAGAGTGAGCTGAGAAATAGAAGGCCAGAGACCAGAAAAGATGTATATGTAGAAAGTACAAGGAGAAAATGTAAAACATTACATGTTGGCGTGTTCTACGTTCTACTTGAAGCTTGAAAAGCAAGCTCGTCTTGCCGTGGCTGAATCTTAAAAAACAATGTACAAATCGATAGTACACAATGTTTAAGTGTACAGTGTACACTCAAAGTATACCTACATATGTATTTTAGTGTACATATAAACAATCCTTCTTAGTACTTACTCTTGCAAAATGTTTAAGTACTCCCTCCTCCATCCTCGCTACATAAGTATATGTATATAATTGTTGAGAATTCCAGGGCTAAGTACAGTGAAGATTGCAATCTCGAGTTATTATACATTTTATATTACTGTCCAAAAGAAAGCTACGTACATTGAAAATACCCTATATATTATACGACTAAAAAACATTCATACATATGTACATGAATAAGTATAAACATCTGTATGTTTTTTCCCCTTGGCTTTTGTATGTATCGACAATATAAAAATAACAAACTCCACTGTAATAATATAATATTATGTACTGTTGTCTACTGTACATTTGATATTATGAGTACTACAACCGTTTCAGTTTCTGTCAACCTTCTCACTGTCAAAAAAAACGAGAATGGGACATACAGAAAAAAGATTTTCTTCTAAAAGTAAAAGTATTAAGAAATCCTATGTAGTTGCACAAAACAGAAAACACAACTCATAACTTGTACTCAACCGAGCGTTCGTTAGAAAAAAAAAAAAAAAAAGAAAAAAATTTTGAACTTGCCTCATGACTTTTTTCCCTCGTTTTCCTTAATTCACTCATTCATCAAGCTCAACCTCAACATATTCCTACTCAAGAATATAAAATATAATTTTAGGGGAAAGAACTGTCTGCAAAAGTGAAATGCAAAGTTGTTATTTCTTTCCTCTTTCCTATTTGTCTCTACTTTCTACTTTCACATTTTCCTCTTCTTCCTATTTCCTTTCCTATCGTATCACAAGTATTATAATATACGACTTACAAGTTACAAGTTACCCGTGTATGTAAAATGATAATTCTAAGCTCCTATTTCATTTCACGTTTGCTATACTACATTCCCTTGAGTCATGTAAACCACTGCCTTTAATTAAACACAGTATTATCTACACATATTATATACTTCAAAAAAAAAGATGTACACAACACATAATGAATACAGTATGCAGTATGCTGCATACTGTATACAACAGTGAATCAGGAGATCCGAAATGGTAAATTCCAAGTACGTCCAGGAGGTAGTAAAATGCATTGTAATTTGTTACTTTTTCCTAACTAGAGAAAGGTCCGATTGGAAGAGAAAACCACAAATTACTTTTATTTTCAGTTTCCTCGCATATAGACAACATATACACATTTGTTGTAGTACAGCAGTTTACAGTTACAATGAGGAGAACCAAGTTTACAACTCTAAATTGTGATATAATGTTCTACAAACGATAGCTTGTATATATGCTGTACTCAGTAGTACTGAACGACTTCAGTGGAAGCAATTACAAATTACTAACATCAGTGATATGTGATACGTAATAGAGAAGCCTCGTAATCATAATAGCCAACATACATATACACATATATACATACATATAAACAAACAAAAAACCAACTGCACTGGAAAAACACTTGAGACCTAGAAAAGAGTCTATTGTTTTGAAAATGATATGTGATATGGAATATACACAAGACACATTTGGGCAATCATTATCGTAATTACTGTACAATTCTCAACACAAAATTACTAAAATAAATTTCGATACTTTTCTACATTTATAGTACATGTGTACTAAGAACGATACAGTCCAGGAAATTTAGCCAGTACATTATCATTTTCATTAGTATATAATTACAATAGATGAGTGCAAAATAATAAATAACGCACTACTAGTGTATACTTCTATTGATATTTCTACCGGCCCAACAAAATCCCTCCTATTTATAACAAGATTCATTTACAGAAGAAAATAGGTACGAAGTCAAATTTAAAAATGCGTATTTTAATATGTGCACGTGCATAAACATTCAAGTTGTTTCATCCACGATTTTATATGGATAAGATATATTATAACATGCTCTAAATTTTAGGTAGTACACAAGCATAATACATCAAAGATTATTAGAAAAATGTCAAAAGATATAACAAGTACCGCACGCTTATAACTTATAAGGTACAGAATAGAGAATAGAGCCCACATTAAAATTAAGATGAGAACCCTTTCTTTTCTATTTTTTAGAGTTCTACATAATAATACATTATTACAACTTTTACATATCTTTAATACATCTTTTACCCTCACATAACTAGGAAACAGCAAGCTTGTATACATGTATATATTATGAAACATAAAAGGAATTATACTTTCTCTTATCCCTTATCTCAACGTCCATAAATTTTAATAATATATTCTCAATTATATGTATAATGTTTACAAATATATTTATAATTTGTGTATACTTGAGTCAGATACAGATACAACTACTATATATTAATAGCATTATGTGTTATCAAAACTGTATATATGATGGTAACTTTCTTCCATCTTTTTCCTCAAATCTTTATGATTCTCAAACAACATTCGATAAAGCAAAACTTCTTTGTACTAATCTATTAAACAACATACTATAGGATACCCTAGGAATTTTTCTCTCAAAATAGTACAGTAATTCGTAAAAAAAGAGTATTACCATAATATCTTACAATGTAACAATACATTTTCTTTTTTTTTTGCTTTTTCTTTCCTCTTCTATAGAGATAGTTCTTTTGTACTTTAACGTATTTTAAAGCTCGATAATATGCTATTTTAAAAAGTAAATTGGATGAAACTCAGGCATCAACAGCTTTATATATCATGTACGTTTCTAGCAGCATTGTAGAGTGTACTTACTTGGTATTTACAAATGGAAAAAAGATATAGTAGCGTATGTAATTTACGAGCTGCTCTTTTCTACATTACGTTCTGAATGCAAATTTAAGCCTCCTTCTTTCTTTCTTTTTTTTTAGTAAAAAATAGAATCTACTTCTAGAATTCGAGAATTCAAAAAAAGGCAGACAATAGTTTTTTCACACAATAAGAAGATTTTTGAATGCAAATGTAAATCGATATAGACTAGAAAATAGAAGCAGCTCCATTTTCAGA
>JABASP010000817.1:0-39907 GCA_019776565.1 Sminthurinus signatus | reverse complement strand
AAACCCCCCCCCCCCCCCCCGATATTGTAGAAAATGGTCAAAGTGATACGGAAAACGTTTATGTTTAAAAAAACTTTATTGACTTTTTATTTTATCTGATTTTGTGATAATTATTATGGATCATGTACATATCGAATTGAATTCTATGTAATTTTTGAAAAACATATCATATATGTATTCAACATTCCGATAAATTACACAGCATAAAAGTCAACTGACAAAATATTATATAGACAACAGACAAGAAATTTCCTATGTAAATAATTAAGTGGGTGCAAAACGAAAAGCAGTATTTATTAGTACAAAAAATATAATGTGTCTATTAGTAATTAGTTCAGTAACATGTATTATTACTTTGTTTTGCTAAAAATTCCTTCTTCTGGGTACCTCATGTTCCTTTAGTGTATTTGGCAAAATCATAATACGTAGTGCAAAATGTTTTGTATATATTTTACAGTTACACTTTGCGTATAAAGTGTATTATATATGTTATATACATACAGAATACAGAATACACAGGAAAAAAATTAAAATGGTATTAAGTAATATACATAAAGGCAGATAGATAGATGTAGAGATATGAGTACACGATATATGAGCATAAAGTATAATGTATACCTATTACATTATGTTATGCTGATTCTTGATGGTCGACGGTGTAAAATAAACTTACTTCCAAGTTCCAAGTATATTAAGTACTTATGACGTCACATGTCTAGAATGTAAAAAACTATAAATAATTTGATACATACCCAATAGATTTTTATGTGCATTTTTAAGTACAACTTTCCGCACTCTCTCTATACAACTGCAAATAAAAATTTTTACGTTGTATATACATATATACATATACAAGACATGCGATGTACACATGTATAAGTAGTAAGTAGCAAGTCAAGTTCAAAATCCGGATAGGAGAGCGTTAAATAGAATAGAAAAGTATTTTACTATCACCTCTAATATTGTATATGTATACAATATTATACCTAGTAATATTCGACTTCTTGTACTTTTATTTGCCGAATTTTCCAAAGAAATGTCTTGAAGCACTTTTTTTAGCCGTGTACATTGTACATTGTACACTGTACACTATACAACACATTCAGCAGTCAGCAGTGTACAAACGTATTATGAATTCCAAACAATTATTATTGCAAGTCATATTATCATTATTATTATTAGTATCGTCAAATACTATAACACACAAGTACAGCAAACATCTCTTGCGGCTCAAATCTCGCATCTCCCATGCAGTGCTAGTTACTAGTTACCAGTAAAGAGAGTGAATAAGCATGTGAGAACGTTTTCATGCACGCTTCATTCATGTTTCAATTTCAATCTTAAATCTCGAATCTATAAATGAATTGTAAAACTGTAAATTGTACAAAATATTTTGATAAAATTACTACTTAGTAAAATAGAGAGCACCACAAAAGATTCTAATATCAGTGGGGGTATTTTATATGAAATGTCTATTATGTATCTTTTACTATCTTTCGTTTTTCGTTTGGTATTTGTTTGTTGAAATGATAAATCCTTGCACATGTGCAACGATAAGTTAAACATTAAACAGCAAAGAGTAAACTTTATTTAGGTATTTACAGATTAGGATTTTAGTGATTTCATGTATGTACTTGTGGATTGTGGGCTATGAAGTAAAAAAATATCATGTATAGGTACATTATACAAAATACAAATATTTCTACACATATAGTTTTCAAATATTGTCAGTTGTCAATATTCAATGGCCAATAGTCAGAATATCATTAGTACACAAGTGAATTCTCCTTACACATTGATATTTTAATGGAGCTCAAATTTTCTAATGCTTCATAATAAAGAATTGCATCAATTGAATTTTGGCATTTGACGTGTGTTCATAATTTTGTGCAATTTTTGATTTAAAACTGCACAGATGAGTTTTGAGTATTGAGAATTGAGCATAAAACATAAAACCTACAAGAGACAAGAGACAGAAACTAATGAATGTAAATACATGTACATAATGTATAACTTACTATACAATTGAAAAAATTATCAATGCACAAACTATATTATGTCCAAGTGAACAAACTGGAATATAAATAATGTTATACAAATCCAATATTATGCATTAGTTTTTTTACCTTGTTTTTTCTCTTGTACTCGTCTTTGTCTACTTTATTATGTATTATGTATTATGTACTACCTGCATTCCCTAATAAGTGAGAATACACACCTCTTCGTCCACAGTTTGTAGTTTTTGTAGTTTGTAGTCAGTCAGTTGATCGAGGAGGATACACAAATATATTCATGTACGTACACATAATACATAATACATAATACTTATAAACAGTACACATTACACACAGTGAACAATAAATGTGTATAATGACGAGTAAACCAATATTATCACCATGCACTGACCATATCTATATCTACCTCAATGTGTGTGTATTACACATGATGTGATGCTATTATACGATATGTATGTATGTACAATGTACATTGTACAGGTCCTATCATTATTACGATTATACATAGTTAAAATGGAAATAGATAAAAGTAGGAATAAATTGTGCATACATGGCTCTTAGTTTGTACATAATACATAAGTACCGGCAGAAAGAGAGAGAGAGAGAGAGAGAGAGAGGATGTGGATAAATTAATATTTGTATCTCTCTCTCACTGTTTCTGTCTCTGTCTCTGTTTCTGTATACTTACTTTACTCAGTTACTCGTGTAACTTTTTTTTAAGTGTAGGTATACAAAATACAAACTGTGCACCGAACTCTTGTGCTAAGGATGAATGTACAATTTAATGTGCAGCAGCAAAAGAAGAAGAAGAAGAAGATGGAGAGAAGAGAGAAGTAAACGGAAAGAGAGAAAAAAAAAACTTGTCTGACTTGTTTCCATCTTCATATAGATTTTTTATGCATTTTTCTCCTATTGAAGAATATATTGAAGAATTTTTAACAATTTTTGTTTATGGCCCGATGTACGTAGCAGGTTTTCATGTACACTGTAGATTGTACACTGTACATTGGCACTGCACACTGTACACTGTACACACTTCAATTCTCTCTATCTTGTGTCTTCTCTTTTCTCTTTCATTATATAAACTATAAATGAGTGAGTAGGCATATCTTTTCTTCAGACGATCAACTCTGAATTCTGAATATAATAATATTATGTATTATGTATACACTTTTATTCATACACATACTGATTTTCGTTTAGACTTTAGACACAGCAGTACAACACAACACAACACATCACATCACATACGAAATAAAAGTACATTTACATTTGTGTGTATGTATGAGTGTGATTTTACTCCAACATGTTGATTTGATTGGACTTGAGAGTGAGAAAAGAAGAAGAAGAAGCAGAGAAACATAATATATACGTGTATATCTATTCTCACATCTATCTATATACGTGATACGTGATACATACACGTCCACAAATGTATTTGTTATTTGTGGATACATAATGAGACAAAGAGTGAGAGGGAGAGAGAGTATTGGTGTGTTCGTCTGTGTAAGAGATGACTTTAAACTTGAATACATATGAAATCAGAAATCAGAGTAGACATCCAAAAATACAATACAATGTACAATGCAAGAAGAAACAATATTTTAAAAGATGTATTTAGATATGTTTCATGTTTCTTTCATTTGGTATAAAATACTTTTTACTATTATTATTAATGCGTAATGGTAAATGGTGAGTTTTGAGTTTGGTTTTGGTTTGAGGGAGGTTGAAGTTATGAGGAGGTAGAGCAGACCAGAGCAGAGTAACTACTAACTACATCAACAATCAACAGGGTCCATGATATAAGATGTAAGATATAAATAAATACACATGCATGTGTTTGTCCTCAGACAACAATAGTTACAATCAAACATCTTTTCTTCTCATTTTGAATCCGGCTAGACAATTTACACACTACGATTCTTCTACATTCTACATACAGTTGACTAAAATATTGTAGGTACTAAATATGTAAGACTCTTACTATATACTTAATGCTGATTGTTAGATCAAGTTGATTACTGAATACTGAATACATCCTTTTACTTTTTACTGTTAGTTTTATTTCCTCCCCAACTTCTTCTTGTTCATCTTCTTCCCTATATCCTATATTATACTTTATACTACGCAGTGTGATTTGTTTTTATGTGTATCACGTGGTTATGTAATGTGTTGTAAGTTGTAATTTCATGTCATGTTATACTGAATCTGTGTTTGCATTGATTTTATCTCTTATCTAAATGTTAATTTCATTAATCACGGATGCAAATGCAAATTTGATAGCCGACTCAATGGTATTATGTAGAATGGAGAATCAATAGAAATGTGCAAAGTGTATGCACATATATAATGCATTAATGCACTTTGTTAGTTTTCTAGTTACATTTTCCAAGCTCAAGCGACAAAAGACGTTTTTGCGATTAGGTGATATCTTGTATCTTGTGTTGATTGCTAATGGATAATGGACAATTGACGGATGAAATAATAATAATTAAACATTCAGCATGTTAGTGCCCAATTTGCTATGTGTAATTGTTCAAGATTTCTTCATAATTAATAATTAAGAAAGTCGTGTCAGTATACATTGCACATATCATGTACATGAGATTGTGTGATGAATAAAGCATGTGTAGCGTGGAGTTAGTAGATTTGTGGAACTCCGACTTCCAAAAGCCGAAAGTCTAAGTATAGTCACTGTTTGTTTATGAACTGTATCAAATATAAAGTATGAAGGTTGTGTGTTGTGTGAGTATCAGATATCAGAGACACTTGTACAATATACAATATACTAAAGTGTGAATGAACATTGTCTACAACGTGGTGGGACTTTATCGAATTAATTGATTGATCAATCATAGAAATCCTACAGCCAACACACACATGCTTCTTTCATTATTCATGTAGCTACGTATGTGTGTAATGTGTACGGAAACGTTACACGGGACTCGGAATAGACTATTTTTTCTAAAAGTGAGGACATTTATATTCATATCTACTATCTACTTTCTACATGATGATATACTATGTACTATATATGATGCGGCAGAAGGAACAAAGAGCGTAAGATAAACTATAGTAAAAGGTGTACATATCACCTGATTTTAAGACTATACAGATTGTAGATATTATACAAGTAAGATATAAAAGATATGAGTGAGCACTGCCGAATGTTAAGTATCATTCTAGATTCAAGATTCTGTCTCTTTTCTACTAGACACAGCGGAATCACATGAATCTCCATTCTCCATGTTCTACAAGTTGTACATTGTACATTGTAGAATGTATGTACAGCTGACAGCAAATAAAAGTACATATTACTATTATGTGTAACGTGTACACTGTACAGTGCACATAGTACATAGTTTAAATTTCTGAAGTTTTATCCGTCACAATATGTACATTGTATACAAAAAATCGAGGGACAGAAAGATAGAGAGATAGACTGCTTGTCTCTGGTCTCTGTACTCTGTATCATAGACCCTGTCAGAATTTTCCTTACCGGATGTCTTTGTTTATTTATATGGAGAAATCCTAGGTTGGTGATTGGTGACAAAATATGAAAAATTTCAATTGAATAACCATGGATAATTGATTCATGATTGATGATTAGTTGGTTCGTCAATATTTAGAAATCAAATTGTGATTTCATAAATGACAGTATAGTTTACATTCTTTCAAAAGATAGAAGGAACAACCGTTGATTTTATAGTTGGTGAAATTCAAATTGAAACTTTTAAGTTAATAGCATGACCATAATTATTTTTATTGTTATTTTTAACACGTGGAAAAGAACTGGGAGATCGAAAATCGAAATTTGAAACTGAACAGTGGGCATCATTTAAAAGGTCAAAATGTCAAAGGACTGGAATAACAATTCACGATACAATACAATTAATTGTTAATTGAAACGAAAAAATACGTTGACGTTTCCATACATCCAGTGACAGTTTTCATAAGCTTTTGTGTACACTTTATCCTTTATCTAAGACCACTTTATATTTTATGTGCCTGGTCTATCATTGTGAGTTGTAAATTAGTGTATTATGATCAACTACTCGCTCATATAGACAGCAGTAGAAAATTTCATGGATTTTATTCATTTATTTACACAAGTTATACAAGTTGACCGTCAAAAAGAAAATGAGTGACAGCAATTTTAAATAGTTAATACACTAATTATATGCTGCTGTACCCATGTATCAACCAACCACCAACTAGAACTAGATACACACAGTTATTTCCAGAAAAAACTGTATGAGACAGTAAGTTACAGTATACAGTATAACTCATAATATATTATGCACATATGCATAATGTGTATCAACCAAGTAGTACACAATTCAAATTACACATTACACATTGTGCACAGCATTTAGATACAAAATACAAAGTATGTCACATAAAACAACAGGTAAAAAGACTGTATTATTTACTACACATTACACACATAAGTATACAATTAAAAAAGGGGTTTATCAAGCATCAAAAATCAAAATGTTTAAAAATACTGTGAACTGTGGACCCTGAACCCAGTATGTTCTACAATTCATACTTCATGTTCCATACTTATTCCATAATATAGATTATAGATATATGGATCATTTGACCAAACACCAAACACACACGGAGACAAACACCCAAGACAAATATTTACATTATATATTATATATTTAATACAGAACTACACCATAACTATAACGAGCCTCATTGTTGATTTACTAGTTACAAGCAGCATTGCTCACTTGCTTGTTGTCTCCCAATCAAATAACAAATAAAAAATATAATATATAATACAGAGTACAAAACACAAAATATAGTATGTTTACCCTACATGCAAAAAATCTATTTGAGATTCGAGATAATTCACCTGCGTCTTATGTCTTACATCATGAGATCTCATTAGAAAATAACGGCATGAAAAAAGTCCTCATAAAACACTTGCTTTTTAAAAGTTAGAAGTAATTTATAATATGTAAGATGTGACCATAATATTAAGTTTACTATTCTCTTGTTGTTGCTTCGTTATAGAATTTGGAATTTAGAAGAATTCAATTGAGATGTTGCACATGCTTTCATCAGCTCTCATTATCCCTGCTCTGGTGAAAGTTAGTTACTACGCAAAAACTTTCTCGTACAAAACAACAACAGCAACAAGAACCAGGAAATAACAAACAACATTGACAATAATTATTAATAATAATTTCATATTTTAATATCTGTGAAGATTTCCCATGTGAATTTTTCATATTTACATAGTATAAAGTATGAAGTATTTACCTCGTAGATATAATATACTTTCACCTTTCTGGTATGACAAAGAATTTTCACAACTTTCTTTACCACAAAACCAAGTACATATTATAGACTAAATAAATACTCAATACGCAATACAGTCGAGTATTTATTTAGTAAATGAATTTAATACTTTGAGTAAACAAAAAACTTTCTTTTATTCATGAGCTGGAGAAACGGGAGTTTCAAAAACGATGATTCTGTTGAATGTATCATTGATTCATGATTCATGACAGTTGCAACTTTCAACAATTAGCAATCAATGCCTTTGATATATGATATACACAGCATAATATACACAGTACACAGTATAATATGAGTACACATTTGACATATGCTATATGGAAAATAGACAAGAACACAGAGTGAAGAAATGTGGAAAGTAAAAAGTAGGAAATGGGACTGAGAAATGAAATCGAATCGAGGACGAAACCCCATCAATCTACCTACCTATCCGTCCGTCGTCCGTCCATCCTCATGAATATTTCAGCGTGTTGAGTTGATTTAAGTTTCTATGATATGTTTTGTATTATGTATTATGTGTGACCAAAGGAAACCGGTAGAAAAAAACGGAAAGAAAAACGCTCTCCTGAGAAGTACACATACTCTTCGTCGTACTCTTATTCGTACTCTTATGCTTATTCGTACTTTTACTTGTACTTGTACTGGAATAAACATACGTGGAACATAGAGGAATAAAATGGCCCTGTCAAGTCGTTCTTCGTTCTACTCACCGCTCTCTGAATTCAGAATTCAGTAGTTCTACTTGTCACTTTCTTCTATACATGTACAATGTATACTGTACACTGTAGAGCGTACACAGGACATATTATACGCATTGTACGGCAAAGCACCATCCACGTTGTGCTATGTTGGATTGGATTGAAGTGAAGTGAAGTGAATATGAGCACTCTGTGAACTCCACTTGCCCTCACATTCATACACATTACACATTACTTTTTTTGTTGTTATTGCCTATCAATATCAAGTACACTACAACACTACAACATAATACATAATACATTACACTATAGATTATAGATTTGAGATAGATACATGAGTGAAGTGAACTGGCAGTAAATAATGCTTCCCAATTCCCAATATTACACCATACAGTATAGAAGTATGAAAATGAAAATGACATAGGTATTTTAATACATTTGAAATTTGGAATGAAATGAAAAGGACGACTCATAATATTCTATTATGATACTTTACTTCATCCACACAAATACAACAACAACACACATGCACATTATACACTGTAGTCTATACATAGTTCAGAGTACACAGTACACAGCCCATGGAATCATTTATTACGCAAACAGTGTCTAGAATTCATAAAATATTACTATTAACTATTAACTACATATAAACGATTGAACACCGAACACACACAAGCATTACACATGCACAAGCACAAGCACACACACAAACCGTCACACTCACCACTGAGACTGACATGCAGAAACTCCTTGTCAACTTTCTCCCTACATATTATTATGTCTTATGTCGGATATCCACAGTCCACAGTACAGGTTAGATACAGCTTAGAGATAGACGATAGACAGAGAAAGAGGGAGAGAGCGTGCCTTTTATTTAATATTTAAGGATGAACCGCTATTCAATTCCCAATTCACGCGACCTGTTTTTATCTCCACCGAGAAATTCATCACTTTCTTTGAGTAAACAAGTATCATTATTTATAATAATTATTATTATCATTACCATTGTGTACTCAGTACTTAGAACTCCGTATCAATACTCATGCATACAATATGAAATGTACAATCTATTTAGAATCTAGAATGTAGACTGTGCAACAACAAAAACAACCCATGGATTTTCCGGAAATGTACAGAGAATACAGAAAAATATTACGCAGAAAATTAATATACGATACAGTTTTTCTTTATTTTCTTCTTGCATTTTATATTGTGTACTTGAGTCTAAGCTTTATTCTTCATTTCCAAGTTTGAAACTTTTGGATATTTTATATTATTTGGATTTACATGAGAGAATCATGGAATTACGAACTACGGTATTTTGTGTACTTGACTGAGAACTTAGAATGATGTAGGACGTTTTATGTTTCATGTTACCGCTGGCGTTGGCGTTCTTAATAAATCGTCAATCGTCAATAGTAAGAATCGACAATCGACACATTTAGCATTCAACATTCGAGCATGTGGAATTTAGTGTTTAGAAAGGGGTAAAATCACGCAATATTTCAACTTTAGGTGATACACCGATAAACCAAAACCAAAGAAAAAAAACGCACAAAAGCACACGTAATACATAATATTCGTAATATCGACAAATGTACATAAAACATAACACAATAAATCTAGAATCTAGAATATTACTGTCGTCTCTATTCTCTATTCTCTGTCCTCAGTTCTCCATGCTCCATTCTACATGTACATTTTGTATAAGCACTTCATACTTCATACTTGTTCAATGTTAGGTTTTCAATTTATATCAATTCTTTTATCCCATATTACTGTTGTTTGTTTGTTTGTTTTGCTTGTTTTTTTGACAAAAGGACAAGCGACAAGAAAATTGACTGAATAATAATGATGTTGTATTCAATGTACAATGTACAATGCTCAATGTTCAGAACATGTATGAATCAATGTTTTGCTAGTTGTTAGTTGTGAACTGCCCAGAGCATTTCAATTTTCAACACAACTCTGTATAATATATTATTGTGTATTCTAGATTCTAGTTTCTAGTATTCTATGTTCTGTATTCTGTAGTCGGTGGATAATCGTGTAATTCTAAATTCGTAATCGTGCTTATTTTTCGGCGGGGAAAAGTTACACACACTACACACACCTTTTACCCTTTATTTATATCCATTTACCATTTACCATGTTCATTGTAGAATGTAGAATGTAGAACCTATGTGAAAAAAGAGAGCAACAGAACAACATTGGATTGGATTGGATGGGATTGGATTGAAATGGAATGGATTGACTTTTTGGAGCAAAGCTCATATACATAACATACAACATTATAACTTATCACACAACAGACCAAGCACCAAGCACACAACACACAAGGAAAAAGGTAAAAACAGGGAGCTTTTATATATAGATTGCATGACAATCTTCTCAAACATGAACAAGCCAACAAGGAGCAAGTAGCAAGTATCAAGAGACTGGAAGAGTGAAAGAGTGAGTGAGTGAGTGAGCGAGCCAAAAGCCAACCTGTGCTCTAACGGAAGTAGTCGTAAAATATGTAGATGGAATATAAAATAAAAAGCTGTCCAGACACTGGTTTACACACACACATAACATGTAACATATGAAATATGCATGTAGAAATGTCGAATATCATGTTGTATGTTGTACATTCTATCCTAGATTTTATAGATTATACTTAATACTTAATAGTTTATAGTACATTGTACATTGTGTTTTGTAATATGGTATATGATATATCTACAATCTACATTATACATTATATTATAACTCAGATTTTTTTTAGGAGCGACTGAGTTCTCACAATTAGTTCTCTGCGTGCTAAAATCATATCATAATATTCCTCGGTACATGTACTGAACACTGAACACTGAGCTGAACTGGCACAGGCACTGACTGTAAACTGTAGTGATATCGGTACGGTGTTGGTCGGTTGACTGTTGACTCTTTTATTATTTCATTTCAGTCAAATGAGCATTGAACATTTAGATTTGAGACTTGAGACTTGAGAATGAGACCAAGAAAGTTTTATTCTGTATATTCTATAATATTCTATCGACTTTTCCTGTCGCCGTTTTGGTGTTCGGTTTGCCTACTCATGTGATGGTAATTTTAACTTTTGACGACATTGGACATTGGACGTCGGGGACAATTTTTTCTCCCTTTCCTACAGATTCCAGATTGTGGATTTTTGGGGAAGGGTGAAAACATGCAAATTTAATATAATATACATAAATGAGATGAATAGTATGCTTGGGATTTTGAACGTCTAATGTGAATTGCACATGCACTCTTTTCCTTTTTTCATTGGCGTTGCAAGAAAAATGTTATGCAAATTATTATGTAAAATGCCTTGAACACGAATAATAATTAATTATTACTTATTGTAAAAAGTCAAAGTTGAAATTGAGAGTTTTTTTTAATAAAAAGTCGTAGGTCGTAGAAAATGTCAAAGGAAAAAGGTACAAAATACAAAATATAAATACTAGATACCGAAATTCGGCATTTAAAATCTTCAAACCCAAGTAAAACGCAAAAACTCAAAACGATAAAAAGTACCGTAAAAGTAAAAAGTAAAACTGTAAAAGAAAAACGAAAAAGTATTTGGAGATTTACAAAACGGACAGAGCAAAAAGAATCAGAATTAAAAATTACACTCAACTTTGAGGTTTATCATGATCATGATCACGATCTGTGGGACTTTCTTTCAACTCTACTTTTTCTAATATATTTTTTTTCAACTCCTGATTTCTCTCAATGATGGCCTGAAGTCGCTTAGTTATGATTTGGTCATATATCATATCCGTCCAAGTTGCCGGGTTATGACGAGGATGAATAATGGGAAGAGTATTTTCTTCCTGGTCACTACTTTTTGATGCTGAGGTGGATCGGGATCGGGATTTGGATTTGGTTATGGCTTTAGCAACATCACCCGTTGAAGTTTTACTTTGACTCTTTCTACCTCTACTCTGCTGACTATGGGAAGAGGATGTGGTTTGGGCATGACGACGGCGAAGAACTGACATCCCATCAACCGTAACCATCCCTTCTCGTTCTCGTTTTCTACCTGTGAATGAATCCTTTTGATCTTGATTTTGATCTTGATCCAGAGGAGAGATGACAGGAACTCGGAGGTGACCCTGAAGTGACATGAGAATCATATCTCGACGCATCTGCTGTGTCAAATCCTCGTTCATATCCTGACCTTTCTTGGCCTTGGGAAACGTATCCACGATGACTTGAATCCAACCGTAAAATTTTACTTTATTTGCTCGCCAAAACTTTCGATTGTTTCGACAACAAATGTACATTGTATAGAGGATGAGGAGGATCAAGAGGCAGAAGAGGATGGAAATCAACAGTTGAATTTCAGGTGCTGGAGTAAATCCATAGAGGTGGATGATTATGTCTCGTTCGTGAAGACAGAGGGTTGTATTGTCCACGTCCCTGAATAAATAAATAATAAATAAATAAATAGTTGAGCACAATATGATAATTAATAATCTATTCTAATAAAACTAAAAAATCAATAACATTGACAAGAGATACAAAAAATTATATGAAAAATAAAAGAGTTTTGAATTTTGAACCTGTTAGACACTCGAACTTTGAAATAAAAGATTGTTTCACCACTCCATCTTGGCCAGATTCTGGCACAAGGAGACAAAGCATGACATGTCCACCTATAGGTAAAAAATATCAAAAGAAAAGTTTGACCTCTCAAAACTGATTTTTAATCTTTCAGAGCTCAAAGTTCAAAGGTCAGATAAGAATAAAGAGTGTTTTAAAATTTAAAATTGATTACTTGACAGCTGATTTCCCCGAGGTGAGAACAACTTCATGTGAGTAACTTTCATCAACATCTAGAGCTTGTTTTGTCTTGACCTTCGAGTTACTTTTCATGTCCCACTCTGACCAAATCAAGGAGATATCCGATTTCCCCGGAATATTATACGACTCTTGTTCCGCTTCTGAATAGTATTCTAAAGAGTCTGGACTGTATCCACCAGCAATCACCCTAAACTTGTATTTGCCTTTAAATTCAGCGTACGTCTGTTTTGCCTGTTTTATTGATCAAGTGGATCAAAAAAGAACGAAAAGTGAAAAATTTTATAGAATTTTTAACTTGACTGGAAAACTGTGAAATTATTGTGAATGTAAAATCCAAAAGCATCTGTAATAATTATAATTTATAAATAATATTCATTGTTTATTTATACACTGTCATAAATTTCAAAATGGGGAACGAATGGGAGTTTTGAATAGAAACAGGCCGGATCAGAATTATAGCAGTCAGAAGGGCCACCACCGGGAAATTCCTCAGGGTTTCGAAATCGAAGTGATCTGATTGTCTGATTCCAATCGAACTGCAACAGGGTTTGAGGTTGACAACCTGCATAGACAGCTGTGGAAATATAATCCTAAAAAATACAGAAAATAAGAAACAGAAAATGATCAAGTATTTGAGAAAGTTGTATTATACATTATGCACATGTGACTTGCTTGCATTTCATTCTACAGGCTAACTTACCCCAATATAACTGCTACCCTCAGACTTGAAACAATTTCCAAACCCTCCAACGAGATGAAAATTTACGGGAACGACAGCTTGACTTACTCCAGGTACTGCTTGCTTCAAATGGGCTGTTCAAAATACAAAATACAAAATGGCAGGATTTTTTTTCGGAATTTTGAAAAGTGTCAAGCAAGAAAATATCTTTTATTTTTATTTTTTATATTAAAGGAAATGTATGAGAGTTAGTTAATTATTTATTAGTTACATTGTGCAGAGATGTAAAATAAAATTTTGAAGACAACTGCAGCATGTTTCGCATCAACAATCCGCTCTGTTTCTACAACAAGTATAGAACCATTTCCATTATCAACTGTGAGTTGGATAGATTCCAATTTCTGAGTGGCATAATCCGTCTTATCCAATGACCCTTCAATAGTAATGTGAAATTTTATCGTGGTCAACGCCGCTTGATCATAATCCAAATAATATCTATCCGGAATTCTGTCAAATTGAAAATTCAAAATATTTTTCCTAGATTAAAGTTGTCGCATTTTTATTTTATTTGAGGTCACTTCTATTTTCTACTTTTCATTTTTGTTTGTTATTTTGATTTGGTTACTCACATGAATGAAACTTTTGAATTGTCCGTCAAATGTTCTAAAATAGTAAAAATTTAATTTTCACTTGTTATTTACTTCCTTATTCTTTATAATTTATAACATAAATCATAAGAAATAAATCTCTGTAAATATTTTGTATTTTGCAGTTCAAAAGTTTTGCTTACTAAAACTTGAAGGTTTCATTACGATTCCTAAACGTAAAAAATGACAAGGGATAAGTAATAACTGATAAATGATAAACTTTCTTAGAGACTTGACAAACTTAAAACTTAAAAGTATAGGCAAAGAACGAGTAAAAACATGAGTTAAAAAGTAAAAAGTACCATATTCCTCCGGATCTCCTGAAAAATAACGAAAAAATCCAACCTGTGACTCTTGACCTTTTGCACCCGCCCATCTGAAAGGTAATGAATGGAAAGTCATTTAATGATCATGATTTATGAATTATGTTTGAAGTCGTCTTGAAATGGTTTTTGAATTCAAATTCAGTATTCATTTTTATTACTTTTTAAATCCATTTTTGGTCAGTCTCGAGTACGTGTTTGTATCTGGACTGAGGAACATGGTGTGGATCAAAGAATAGGAAGAGGCTTGAAACGCCATGAGACTTGAGTGCACAAGTGCAAGACCAAGTGCAATGTGTTGTGTTGGTGGTTGGATCAAAAGGGCCTGATCCATCAAAAATCAAAATTATTAAACTGCTTGGATTTTCATTATTCATTATAGGCATAAACGTTTAAACATGTTCCACAAACAATAAATAGCAATACACAATACAGTGAGCAATGATAGTTTCTTATTTCCTGAGTTTTTTTAACCTCAAGTCTACTCTTTGAATCCGTGTAATTCTGTTGATGCCACACATCACCAAAAGGACAAAAAGTACTAAATTTCCGCATCCCACCCGCAACAACATTCATTGGTTTAGTTGAATTCAAAACGCGCTTATCTTTTACAGTTGAGTTTATAGATGACGAAGGTGCTGAAGTAGGTGAACTGACAAGATCTAAATCAGTGGATGGAATTGACGTAGACTTTGAATCAGTTTCACCAGTGCCATTTTGAAGATCCCGTTTTCTTCTACCAGATGGATTTTCAGTTGTTTCGTCCACTAAATCTTCTTCAAGTTCAGAAGTGTTGTTTTTCAACTGTTGTTGTAGATTTGAGGGATCATCTGTCACTGGGCTATTACCAAAGTAAGTCATGTTTGGGGAGATAGGGGGGACTGTGATCAAATCCGGATCCGGTGCAGCATTCCCAGTGATCACTTCAACATGGTTTAGTAACTTCCCGATGAAATGTTCGTTAGCGATAATTAGCTCCCATGGGACAGGCCGTTTCATCAACTCTTCAACTCGTTTATCCGAGCCAACTGTAGCCACCAACTAAACAGGGAATTAAACATACAATAATAATAAAACCTTTTTAATAAAATCTATTTTATTCTATAGAAGAAGCTACTTCAAGAGTATTCATCAGATATCAAATATCAAATGCATGATAAAACTTTTTACATAAATTCCAAGCAGTTTAAAACTTGAACTTACTCACTTCAAAAAGACGATTCTGAGAGTCAAATATCAAGGAAAAAGGGCGAGCATCATGAAGACCTGGTTTTGATCCCAGTGTAGTACGGATCATGCTGTAACCTTTACTTGGTCGTATTCGAATCTAGAGAGAGCGGTTAAAAAATAATGTTACGCTACTACTTTCATTTTGGAAACACTTACAGTTTACAGTTTTTTTACACTTACAATCTTGATTGTTCCAGTAGTTCCCAAATACAACTGAAATTAATTCAAAAAGGTCAAAGATCAAAAACAATAGTAAAGTTGCTAATAATAATTATTGGTAATAGCTGTCATAAAAAATAAAAATCAAAAAAATCAACTTGTTCTTTTATAAATCCTTTGAAATGAGAAATTACATGTCGTTTAGAAGTAAGAAATGCAAAATGGCCACCACTATCAAATGCCATAACTTTAATAGTATGACTTCGAACATTCTTCATAAGTGAGTTATACTTTTCAGCCCGTTTTAAAAAATCATCTTCACTGACATAATCTGTGTTTTGCTGAGCAAGCGAATGTTCTTCAAAAGTGGAGGGAAATCCTTGATAAAAGGTGAAAGCATAACCCCCATTCGCAGAATGAACCAGTTTAGTTCCATAAAGAAATAAATGTACATTATTTTGTCTCGTGTAGGTCATTCGATTGATGAAGAGGTCACTGTGGGCTCTTCCTCGATTAGAGTAATGACAATTTTGCTTGAACAATTTCTTGGCATTCCTTTCTTGTCTGAGAGGAGTAGACTCATCAACAGTTTCAGCCATGACAAAATAATGACTTCCAAAGTTGTCAATCGTTTTAATGTTCTAAAACAATATTCAAGGTTATTTTTTTGATTTTGGCTTAAAATTTAGGTTTGAATTTTTAAGTTAATGACATTCTTCAGTTTCGATTTACTCAAGATAAAAAACAAAAAAATATTAAATATTATGGAAAACCTGTCTATGAGCTTTGACACAAGGACGTCTTGGAACAATTGAAATGATATCCCAAATTTTCTTTGAATAGTGTTTCTTTGCTGCAAGTATAAAATTTCAAATTTCAAATGACAAGTTAAGAATTATGTAAACGTTCAATTTATTTTTTTTGGGAAAATGGAAAATGCTAAACGATTTTTTGATGTCAAAAAATGTCTAATAGGATTACGTGAGTGCTGAGCAATAACGTAAAAAGTGACTCGGGAGTCCGTTTCTACCAATCTGAGCTCGTCTCTACTCGGAGCGTCTTCAAAATATTGTTTAGTTTGAACATGTGTCACTTGCATTTGAACGAGGACTTGAATCGTCTCCTCTAGATTAGCAAAACAAAATTTGAACAGTAAAAAATTGATGAAATACTTCAAGTTAACAAAAAACAGACGATTATAATGAATAATAAAGAATAAAATGATTTACCATGTCCTACAGCTGGCGATCCATCAATTACCCAGCAGTCGTTGTCATCGAAGGTCAATATTCTTTTGTCCATATAATCTCTCATCCACTGACGGATGACCAGCCAACAAATTTGCCTCACTTGTGGTATTAAACTTTCTTCGGATAAACCTTCTGTATTACCAGTTTCTCCCGGTTTGATCCATTCTAATGGTTTTCCTGTGAAATGAAAAATCAAGATAAAAAGGTCAAAAGAGAAACTTTCTCTAAGATGTTTATAGAAAATGAAAGAATTAAAAAAAATAGTTCTACTTTTTTGTGATCTGTATTTTGTAGTTACCAGCCGCCTGAAATTTGCCCATCCAAATTTCCTGAACAATTTCCGCACTCCGATCAATCAAAGCTCCACTTTCAGATTTAAAGGTTTGTTGTTCTTTATAGTGGTATGTGGCAGCGACGATGAGGTCTGATTCCTGAGCCCCAAATCGTGCAATTCGAACAAATTTGAAACACTTTCTTATTTTCTCTGCTGCAGGTGCTTTGAGTGCCGAATCCGTGTAAACAGTGTGATTTGAATCCCCATAAAAGACGACCAGGCCACTCTTTAAACAAATTTTCATAAACAAATTGAATCCATTAATCATAGTGTCTCGGATCACAGATAATAGTTTTAAATTTTAAACAAGATTGCTAATCGTTAATTTAATGGAGTAAATAGAAAAAAATTTGAATTTTGAATCTAGTTTTATCAATGTTGTGTTTCTTACATGAGTAACGAGAAGGAGTCTGTCTTCTAGAGAAATGGCTTCAAAAATGACATTTGGTACATTTTTATTTTGATACTTTTGAGGGGCAAATCTTCGTCTGTAGAAAGTACTATGAAGATCATCAGGAAATTCACCCTCCCCACTCGAATAAATCGGAATGTCCAGTTCATCATCATCATAATATTTCTTATCAAGCCATCGGCAACTGAGAGCATGGTCAAAAACGGTTAAATTTTCATTAGTTTTCCCATCCGCTCGAACAGGGTTTCGTTCCCAAACTAGAGGACGAAATGTGTTTAGGTCTGGTTCCAGCATGACGAGAAGATTTGGATGGTAAAATCCTGCAAGGAAAATTGTTGGTGATGACCCAAAACTAAAAACAAAGTTAATGCAGAAAATATTTTTAGCTTTGTATTGGACATTTTTGTATTTTGTATGTATCTTTAATATTATCTCATGCATAAGAAGTAACAAGTATCGTAAAAATTAGCCCTGTTTCATATTTCGTACGTATATTGTGGTTGGAAAAAATCCTCCTTATCCAATGGAAAGTGATCATCATCCCGAAGCTCATCCATTAATTCCTGTGGTAGTAATTCTGGATTGGCAGTTGAATTGATCCTTTCTATGGGAAAAAATTCCTCTGGATCTGGATCTCGCTTTCCTAGTTCAATGTCTGATTCATCCGTGTTTCGTGCAAAGTAAGGGGACACGTGAATTCTCGTCCTGAGAAAATTCAACATGATCATCCCTATGTAAATACATATATATACATCAGATGTCAAATCATTTATCTACTGTTTTATTCCTCAATTTTGTTCAAAATTCAAAAGTAATCATTATGAATGTGAAGTTTGAAGCATTTGCTATGAAATTTCCAAACCTTTCAAATGAAAAAACGTCCATTGCATCAACTTTGACGTCAAAAATGGGAATGTGCAAGAAAACAAGAGGGACCACAAAAGCTGGATAGCACATGTCCAAATAACAGTCTGGAGCAAATGGATTTCCTGGATTGGATTAAAAATTGAAACAACTTGTTAAAAACTCTCATCATTCTTAGTGTTTGACTACAGTAAATTTAAATGGAGTAATTTTACAAAAATCTAAAATCAAAAACTAGCTAAATTATTATTATTCTTCTTATTGTTCTTATTTACTCAGTACTTGGAACTTCTTCATGATTTTTATCCGGTCGAATGTTGATTAGTCCTCCAGGAGAATTAATAACCCACGATTGACGGATAGTATCTCTAGCAGTATTTGGGAAATAAGTGAGAACGATTGTAGGATAAGCACCATGCATTATGATGCGGTAGTAGCTATCGTCATAATATCCTGAATCGCATGTAGCCTGTAACATCAAATATTACATTGGGGAAGATAAAAGTGATGATTGGTAAATAGTACAAAGGTTAAGTATTTCATGTATTTCATTCAAGTAATTTGAAATTCATCTTTTTATATTTGACATCTAACCCGAACGACGACAAAATAAGGGAAAACGAGATAAGATGTGGAATTCCCTTGTGGTACGGGCTGGAGGTAGTTTGTAATATCAGGCTTCCGCAACTTGTCTCTCACATCGTAGGCTCCCTTCTCATTGAAATAAGCATCCCATACTTTTGTCGGATCTCTTGTCATTGCCAAATCCGTGAGCCAGGAGCATCGGTTAAACTCTGTCAACTTGACAATCCGATTCATTGTGTTCCGACCCATGATAAAGAAACCGGATTTCTCACATCCAAAGAAAGTTGAAAGTATGGTGTATAACAGAAATTTACTTAACTTTCCCCCATGGGGAAAGTTGAGGAACGACAGGAGCAAATTGAACATGGTTGTTAGAATCATTTTCAATTTACAATTTACAATCCACACAGGGAACATCAAATTCAGATGAAATGTGAAAGTGTAATGTGTAATGTGTAATGTTTTGCATTTTTTTATCATTGAAAATTGAAAGATGATCATAATTCCCGTGGCAATGATTTAAAATCCATTGGAAAAATATAGAAAAGAAAATCATCCCATATTTGCTTGGCACATTTGCCATTATTGTACGTTGTACGTGTAACAATTCAAAATTCAAAAGTACACACGCACAGAGACGTTTCTCAACTCTCAACAGAATTTGATGACTCTTTTCTACCATTTTTAGCCTTTGTAAGCTGACGCATAAAGTTCTTCTACGCGTAACACATAAAATAACGTTTACGAATCGATACAAAAAGAGTAAAGAGTAAAAGGTTCATGCAAAATACTCGGTTTGTATTTTGTATACAAATACAAAACGTTTCAACTACTGTACTCTAAAATGGAACCGATAATATGGAACTAGGTACGAAACTACAAACGACAAACTACATAAAAACATGGTGTACATGGTGTATGTTGTACGTTGTCAAAAAGGTGTTTTAGCAAGTTTTAAGTTAATTGCAAAAATTATCTATAGAGTCTACAACTTTTATTACATTTCTCAGCCCTGTACTACACCTTTTACCTTTTAGCACAGCATCAGGTGAAATAGTCACATTCATATCATGTGTGTATCAAAAGTATAATATGCGACTGTATATTATTATGAATTGTGTGTAGTGTGTAGTGTGCATGGTGTACGCAAGATATACGATGTACAATGTGCAATACATAACGGCAAAGGATTTCCCTATAGGTAGCTTGTAGTTTCGGTATTATTCCCAAAAGTACAGGAATTTTCCCAAACCTGTACATCGTACATCGTACACGTAGGTATCTAGATTCTAGATATATTTGTTTGTGAGCAGTGTACACTGTATCCTGTATATTTTATATTGTATACATACGTACAAACGAGGTACAAACTACAAACTACAAAATTCATGTACAAGCAGTACATGAAAAATAATTTTCCACACAACTAACTACTGAAGGTCGCCGGATACACAAAATGGTGTACATAATAAATACAATAATAATATTATGTGTGATGTGTGTTTACATGAAAACTGAAACTGAAAAATCTGGACACATCAACATGACATTTACATGTACATGATGTGTAATCTGTACACTGTACACTTAACACTCAATACTCAACCAATAAGTTGAGTTTATATACATAAGATATCATGCCATGCATGTGCTCATTTTGCTCCTTTTGTTTTCCCTCTTTAGCATTTATTTATTTGTAACTCGTCATAATAATTACACATTACACATTGAATGTTGTGTATTTAATTAGTGGAAATTTTTGGGTTCTTTCTTTTTCATCTTTTTTTTTCTCATTCCCAGTACCACGTATAAGCATATTGCTTATGAGATGAATTTCACCATTCCATGTCCACACTCCGATTCCGAATTCCAAAATTACTGAGTAACGACTAAAGATTAAAGATATAATACATACATACAGATAACAGATGATGATGTTCTAGTTTGTACAAAATATTCTAATCCAGTATTGAGCTGTGAATTATAAGAGTGTGACCATGATTTTATGGCTTTCTCAGATTTCTTTGTCAACGTGAATGCTGTAAATGTAAAGTGAAAATCGAAGCAAATAAGAAAAACACGAAAAGTGTATTTCTGATTTCTGATATTTCCCATTTGTTTAATCCATTATTGTTTAAATTAATTCCTTGTGTTTTTGTCTACTTTAATTTAGGTGTAAATGTCAAGTTTGAGACTATAATATAGATAGAGATAGATAGATACAGACTGCAGACTACAGACTGCAGACGAGTGACCAAAGACTTTTTGAGACTTGAGACTTGAAACCCTGTTGAGCTTAAATTATGTGTAGCACATGGTACTATTATTACTATGACCATTGGAACACGCCTACGTCTTCATTCTTCATCACCCTCTTGTAATTCTAATGTATTTATTCCAAATCCAAAATTCTGGATAAAATTGGAAAAAAATAATGATTATGATGTTAAGCCGTCTACATTATACATAGATAATTCTTCATCAACTATAATATATTTTTTTTACCTAAATATTTCCATTTTACCTATTACCTATTGCCTATACCGTGTAAGGACTAAGGACTATGGGATAGGTTCAAGTATGAGGTACTAGACATGTATATAGTGTACAATAGTAAATAGTCAATGCGTCCCTTGAGAGTCCTCATCCATCTAGACTCGAGACATCCATCCATCCATCCATCCACAAATCCACACTTTTCCTTGTTGTGCCTAATACTTACTTACTACTTACCTTCACCAACCAACAATAATGATAATATTTTTTTATACTGTGCATTGTATCTATATTGTATATTGTATAGACGACCCTTCTACATTCTACATGTACCCTCAATCCAAATCCAAATCCAAGTCCCAAGTCCAGGATGGGACTAGACTGTATACTGTATACCTATATCTTATATGCTTCTTCCATTTCATATATTATATAGATTGTACATTGTACATCATACATCTATAGGTACACCTAATATTACCTATAGGTTTAGGATACCCACGACCTTTTACAAAAACTCTGTATAGTATGTACATTGTACATGGAACAAATTTTGTACCGTGTTGTTGTATTTATTCTTTTAGTTCACTTTGTCCGTCCGTTCGTCTGTAGCTCTGGGTTTCAGTCCCATTCTGTTTCTGTTTGCCCATTAGATATATCTATATACATAGCACAACAATACATCTATATCTATATATCAATACATATGGAGGGTTTTGGGAAATTGGGTCTCCAAACTTCAAAACTGACGAACAAACCCAACTCTGAACATTACATATTACATATCCAAAATTCAAAACACAAGTACACACTAGATTATTATTACTATATATGAAACTATATAATATACATACATATGTTATGATATGTGTGTTTGCTGTATATTATAGTACAAGTCTAGATACTACATATAGATACCTACATGCATATATTATGTATGTATATCCAATGAATTCAATAGCTCCGAATTTAGAATTAAGTTTGAGTTTGTTCAAAACTGAAACTCACCGTGTGTACAATACAAAATACAATACACATACAGGCACAATATTATGTCTTCTATAAGTATATCTATATATCTATGGGTTCTAAATATGTACAATATAGAATCGTCCAGACTCTGTAGACTACTGCCTCCTTATACAAGTATATTATTATATATACACCCTTGTACATTGTACATTGTACATGATCCATGATATATTGTTATGAAAAGAGCATACACATGCATATTGACTAAATACGTGGGTAAAAGTACACACACACACACACACAAACACACACATTGGGAATAAAATCAAATCCTTTATCCTTTACACCCCTCTTTCTAAATATCTGTACTGTGTGACATGGAGCTAGAATATAAGAGAATGAGAGCCAGGGAAAATGAGTAGAAGAAGTAGAAGTAGTCATATAATATAATGTAATGCACCGTCCTCAGTGCTCAGTGTACAGTGTACAGTGTACAGTGCAGAGTACAGACACTGTGTATTGATATTGGCATGTACCATTCCATACTCCATATCATGTAGAAAATGATATAGACCAAGAGGTTTGTACGAAAGAGAATGAGTAGAAAAGAAGAACAAGTAGAAGAAGAACAAGAAGAAGAAGTAATAGTAGTAGAAGGAGACAACTACCAACACAGAGAAGAGAGAAAATCTCTGTGTGTAGTGTGTAGATTGTAGATATCTCTGCTGCTGTCGCTATGCAATTCTGAAAGTATAATATGTGTGTGTGTAGATTGTAGAGAGAGAGAGAGAAAAAGGGAGTTGAAAGGAATTTCATTTATGACAGTCTCTCCCTGTATCTTGCACTCTCTCTGTTTCTGTCTCTCTCTCTCCTAGTCTTGGTTTGCTTCTTTCTCGCTCTTTATCAAAATCCTGGAGATTCTCCAGTATTGTATTATACGACTCTGGAGGAGTACGAATAAAAGTATGAGTACACATTCTGATCAGTTCTGCTTTCCTCTTGCACCCTCTCTCTCTCTTTGCTTCGTACGGGAGCCTGGAGAAGGGATATTGAGATTCTTTCATAATATTGATGATATACAGAGAATACAGAATACACACACAGTTCCAAATTCCAAATAGAGAAACACCAATGCAAACCAAATTTATATTCTTATGAAGAAAAGGGAAAAGGAATGTCATAATATGTAATATGTAAAAGAAAGAGAAAAAATAAATAAATAATTATTTGTTATGATTTACTATAAACAATAATGTATTATTATGATTACGTGTGTGGTGGTAAAATAATGCATTAATTGTCCATTTTGTTCATTTGACTCATTCATTAATTGAGGTGATTATGAGTGCATCAAGAAGAGATATAGAATCTGTGTGGATTGTGTGTATTGTGTGTATATATTATATGTACTATCTATGATCTGAAATCTGGAATCAAAATATCAAAATACAGATAGAGTGAGATAAAAACACAAACATTATATACATTATACAATATTATTATTATAAATAATAGTCACTATACACAAAATATTATAGATGTATACAGTATACATAGTACATAGTACATAGACTGAGAGTAGATAGTGCGAGAGATGGTGAGTGAAGTGGAGAGATAGTGACGAGATGAGCTTATAAATTGTAAATATTTTGTACACACTACACAACTACAGATATCTATAATATTATACACACACAGATTATTTTATATGTATATATGTATATATGCATGTATGTATTATTTTTCTATCTATTTCTTTCTCTCTCTTTGTGTTGTTCATCATCATCATCATCACTATCATCTCTCTCTCCCTCTCTCTCTCTCCTTTACTATACTGATATAGTACAGGGTAAAAGTATGTAGTATTATGCATAATATATAATATATTATACATATGTAGACACAAGTTGTGTGAGAAAAGTTTTTTGGGCGAGAACACAAAACCCGTACATACATAAGTATGGTACATGAGTATATATTCACACATACATATACATACTGATATACACAGCTATACATATACATGCATATTTCAGAAAGGTTCAGGGATCTTTCGTGTCAGTTGGGATTGAGAGAATTTCAAAGCTTCTTTTAGAAGCTGTTTCTAAAATTCTCTTCACCGTACACCATGCACACTACAGATGAAGGATCATAATATTATTAAACTTGATAATAATTCTTCTTGTTCTTATAATAATATTAGTTTTGATTTTTTTTAATCAAAGACCTTTCATATGATTTTGATGGAATTTTCAATGGAAAAGTTGAGCTGATTTACATACTACACAGACCTTAGAAAAATTCAACAAGAGCACATAACTGAAAAAAGAATCAAGAAAAGTTTCAATTCCAGTAATCAGAATCACTGGTTGAAGAATTTCAAAGATTTTTTTTGAGAATCAAAGTTTTCAAAGGAGTCAGAATTGAGGTTGATATCCGGACTGTCACCTTTTTGAAGGGAGGGAAGGTGCGCTATAAGGTTTGCGCATCATTCTAAGCATTTGATACAGGAAGAACGCGAGACGCTTGTTCATAAGTACATATTTTAACACTCTTTTTTACTTACTAACTTTAATCAGTTGAGTTTTGATCATCTCTCATCATCACCATACATATATATATATATAATATATATATATATGTATATATTCACATATAGGCACCTCTGTTATTATTATTATCATAGTTAAATATTCAAATATGTATTTAACTCCAGTGCTAACTCCAACTATAGACTGTTACAGAGAACTGTTAAACAACAACATGAGGAATATTATTAATCCATGTTGAAAATATATATATATATATATAAAATATAAATAAATCATCATCATCATCACCGTAAACACACACCGTGTATAATATACCTATGTAAATTGTTCATCATATTTATCCGTATTCCTACTGATTACTGATATAAAATATATAATATTATATACTTTTACATTGTTCATCGTATAATATTATATTAAAATATTTTAGAATGTTTTTATTAGAAATTACAAGTATAAGAGAAAAAATTGGATTGTGTATAGATGAAGAAAAAGAAAAAACAAGAGGAAAAATACAACAGCAACAATAACAACAACAAATATATATAAAAAGGATCAAAACATTCAACAATGTGTGTTGTGGTGGTGGTGATTGAAAAGAAGAAGACTAATAATAATGGTAATAACTATACTAATAATAATACAAATAATATAAATAAAAAATCATCATCATTACAAAGATTCAAATCCAAATTTAGTTCTAGTTCAAATTTAAGTTTAAATCAAAGTTCCAGATTCAGATCCAGTAGAGGACTTGAAAAAGAAGATGATGAATCTAACAAGAACAACATTATAAGATTATACAACAAGAAGAAACAAAATGTATTACGATTATCACGCAAATTATAGTACACGCTTGAGATTACAACAATTACAAAGTAATTATCATCCTCCTCATTATAATAATACTTATTATTATTACTCAACTAAATGTTGTACGTTGTCGTTCATTAATAATACACAGTGTATATAAAACGAAAGAGAGAGAGAGAGATCATTAGGAAAAAATATATATGATATTTTACAAAAAGGAAGCATCATTTTATTATTATCGCATCATCCTAATTGATAATTGACAAGATCCGTGTTAAATATTCGTGTGTGTGTGTTTTTAAATGTTCACAGTGTTCAGTGTGTCTTATATTATGTTATTGTTATTTACAATAATTTTTAAGTGTTTGCATTATTTGTAGTTGTCTTCGTTGTGAACGTGTATTTTATTTTTATTTATTACGATACATGTACTTACACACATATATATTATAGTTTTTCGTTCGTCTCTCTAAATATACAAAAAACAAAACATGCTGATAACTGATAATTATTATTAACTGTTCGACATTATACTATATGAAGATTGTGTGTGGAGTATATAGAAGATAGAAGAGTATCATATATATATATACTATTTATTCAAAACTGAAAATTTTATTGAATGTCTCTCCAAAACGATTTTGAAGACGAGAAAAAGTGAAACCCGAAATCGACTTATTAAATAAAAAATAGGTATATTTTTTTATAGTCATTAAAATTAACCATGTAGTTTTTTAAACAAAAGTATCTTTTATTTGTCTACTAAATATGATACTATAATTAGTTTTTTTGTCCAACTGCGTTGTCTTGAAGTAAAAAATTAAAGAAACATTGAGAGCATGTACATATGTATATTTTTACATTTTATATTTATAAAATATATTTATTTTTTGCATCATCTAATATTTAAGTAATATTTATGTAGATGAGAATTTAAGAGGGTAAGACCAGACTTATTTTATATTATAGAGATAGAGAGAAAAGTGAGAAACTGAAAACTGAAAACGCGGAGAAGCATACTACGGAATACGGAGAGAAATTGAAATATGAGTTTGTATAGTAGTAGTATGTGAAAAAAAGTATATTTTTAGAGCTTGGCAACCCTTCTAGCTAAAATTAAGTACAGAGTATTTTTAGGTAGAGTATAGTATAATATTATAGCAGTTTTAAAATTGAAGGAACATTTAAAAAAGTACAAGTAAAAAAAGAGTTTCGTATAATATAGTATATATAGAAGACAAAAGCGTGTATGTACTTACGTGTGTATAGTGTATACAATTGTAGTATTATTTTTGTACAACATGCACTTTCCATTTCTCTCTAAAATAATAATAAATACACTGTTGTTGATCATTCCATTATTTTAGTCTCTCCCTCTCAAATTCGGTGAATAAATTATAGTTAATAGTAAATAAGTTAAGAATAATATGTAGACTTTGTAAATAGTTCTAAACGCACAAAATGTATATATTTGTCTTTGATTGTTACATAATATATTATGGATAAAAGACAACAGTGACGACATATTTTAGGTGTACTGTGTAAATGAATTAAAAAACAACATTACAACTTTGTTGATTTATATATTTTATACACATTTTACATATCTTATTATATATTTTATGTCTTACAACTTTTATACACATATTATGTGTATATGTGATTTTGAAATGATTGATTATATATATATATATTTCTATTTTATTTTTTCTTTGAAATTTTAATCATAGGTCAGTAGTAGCAGCGCCAGATTCCAGAATCCAAAAGAATATATTATTATTCAAGAAATAATATAACGACAATAACATAAAAAAATGTATAATATAGTAATTCAATATATTAAATATAGTGAAAGGACTTGATAAATAAATATATATATAAGAAATAAACAAAGACAAAGAAGAAGAAGAAGAATAAAACAAATAATATAACGTACTATTAATAATTTAAACATAATAAGATACATTTTACATGTATAGTTTGTACATTTTGAGTACAAGAAAAACTTTTTGTTAATAAAAGTGGTGATTTTAAAAGATATTAAACTGGAGAAACGAAATCCCCGGAAAAGCCCTGGCGCTGGGGCAGCAAAAAATGCGCGCCGAAAGACTAAAAATGGGATGAAAGTGAAGGAGGAGAAGCCACCAGTTGGACCAGATCCTGGTGGTGGTGGTGGACCAAATAATGTTTTAAATTCAGCTCTTGGTGATCATGGAGGTGTGGGAGGAGATCCATTAAAACAAGGGCTTACAGATACAGACCTTATGCTCAATGGTGCCGACTCAATTAAAATGGAAAATCCTTCTACACCGCTACTTGATCCAAAAATGGAAAATCCAGATATGCCACCTCTATCCGATTTAGGTGGACATCCAGATTTTGGACCTGACTGTAAGTTTTTTGTTTACTTCATATATACATTTGAGCGTATAATATAATTTATGATGAAAGTGTTATCATTTCCTTTTACCTTTTACCTATACACCAAATTAACACCAAATATGTATCTAAACTATTTTATATGTATTTATGTATATATATAGGTAAACCTCCGATGAATCCTTATTGTTACCCTCATTATAACAATAATTTACCGCCAAACTCAATGCCACCACATCAACAACAACAACAACATCCAGGTCATCCAGGTGGTCCTCATCATGGAATGAATCAAGGACCTGGTCCTGGTCATGGGAATTTTGGACAACTTCCACCACCTCCTCATCCACATAATAATCAATCAATGGGTCCAGGAAATTATGGCCCGCCACCTCCTCCTACAAAACAACAGCCTAGTACTTTAGAAGCACAATATATGCAGCAACAAAGTCAAATTTTTGTCTTCTCTACAAAATTAGCTAATACGGCAGCGGAAGCTGTATGTGCGAGACAATTTTCTTCCATCATTGGCTTCCATACATCTCAAAAAGCAACGAGGCAGTTTTTAGAGGTTTGTATTAAATATTTGTCTATACACATCTATTTATTTTTGTAGTAGTAGTAGTAGTAATTTTCTCTTGTTGTTGTTGTCTGTTTATTTTTACTCTTGTTTTATCTATCCTATCTGTAGAAAATTATTGATGTATATAATATGTATTTAATATATATTATGTACATCATGTTGTATATAATATGTAGATATTTTGTATGTTGTAAGTAAAATTTGGAAAAAAAACTAACACAAAAAGTAGTAGTATTATAGTTTATTTAGTTGGTGGTTGTATATAAGTAGAGGTTATGGTTATTATTATTATTGTATTTTATACTCTGTACTTTTTTTGCATGAATGTACAGTATATAAAGTATAATAATATTATATTTATTGTTATTGTTTGATCTTTTTCATTTTTCCTCTTTCTTTATTACTGTATATGTATACATTATACAGTTTTTTGTTGTAGTAGTTAGTAGTTAGTATGTAGTAATTAGAAAGTAGAAGCGCTAGCCTGGTGATGTATAGTATGTGGAAGAGTTTCTCAATGTTAGATTCCCCACCATGTATACATACATTGCTGGGTAACAGCTTGACTGTATATATATACTTACAGAAAAATCCATACAAAATGAATAATTTTGGACGACAGTATCAGTGCAATTCAAACCAAATGCCAAATGACCAATTTGGACCGGGATCTCGTGTTGGACCGAATGGTGGAGGACGACCGAATGATCCAAATTGGCAGCCACCACCACCTCTTCCACCCCCACCAACTACCACTGGAGGTAAAAAACAATCCAAGGCTCAACAACAGGCAGCTGCAGCCGCACAAGCACAACAGCAAGCCCTTCAACAACAACAACAACAACAACAACAGCAGCAACAACAACAGCAGAATCAAATGGGTGGAATGCCTGGACCTGGTCCGCCAAATATGCCACCTGATTTTAATCCAATGCATCCCGGTGGTCCTCCTCAATGGGCAAATTCTCCTCCTGTAATTTTTATTTATTAAATTAATACTTTTAAACTTTAGTTTTATTTTAAATTTTATATGTTTTCTTGTCTCTTTTTATTCGTATTACATATTGTATAACTGAGATATAACCCGTTTTTTTTTCGTCATGTAATTTTTTTTTTAATAGACAAAGCCTAATCAACCAGGTTATCCTAATTATTATGATTCTGGTCCTGGTGGATATTGTGGACCACCAAATATGGGACAAATGGGACCACCTGGTCAAAATCCAAATATGAGACAAGGTCCAGGTGATCCTCATGGTCCTCCTCATCCTCATCATCCTCACCATCAAATGGGTGGTCCTGGACCTGGAATGCCTATGGTATTATTTTTTTTAAATTTTACAAGAGATTCATAAAATTTAAATCATATGTGTATAGTATATAACATTTTGAGGATGTTGTGTATAAAAACATATGCATGATGATGTGTTGTACATTGTATATTTAATTTATTACAAACCAACATTATCTTATAACTATAACTATTTATAAATAGGGACCCATGGGTCATCCTGGAAATCCAAATATGGGTATGGGAAATCCACCTGGAATGCCTGGTCAAGGTCCACCAAATATGCAACAACAACAACAACAACCTAATCATCGAATGGGTCCATGCCCAGATGGAATCCCAATGTCAATGCCCGGTGGTCCTATGCCAAATGTGAGTGGAGCTAAAATTCCTGATGAAAACTTAACTCCTCAACAAAGGATGCATAGGGAAGAACAATTAGCCAAAATGAGAACCATGCAGAAATTATTATTTCCTGAAAATGATCATCCTGGACAAGGTCCTGGTCCTGGTGGTGGTGGTCCAGGAGATCCAAATTGTCAACCTGTTCCTTGCCATCCTGGAGGTCCACATCCTTCAATGCCTCATGATAATATGAATCAGTATGATATGCCTGTAAGTTCATAATAAAAAAATAAAAAATATTATTCAATCAAAGTACATAATGTTATTTTTAAAACATGACTTGTAAATATCATGATGATAATAATTTTTTTTTTCTCTCGCTCTATACTATTATTATTTATTTTAAAAGGGTGGTAGTCCTATGGATTATATGAGAGGTCCTGGTCCAATGGGACCAAATTCTAATGGTCCACCCGGTAATTTTTTCATGGATCAACCTGGTCAGCCACAACAACAACCACCAAATATGAAACCAGGTGGTCCTCCTTCAAATTCTGGGCCAAGATCAAATAAAGGTGGAAGTATACCTAGTCCAGCTACACCACTCACTCCTACAAGTAGCTCATGTGGAGCACATCATAGGTACTTGTAAATGCAAAACAATAATAATAAAATAATAATAAAACATTTACTACAAAAATTATTATCATATCGTAATATATTATAGTTTATATAGTGTACATATATTATAATATAATATCAAAAATTGTTCACATGTGAGAGTTATTTGGATTACATATTATAATATAATATAGATTGTATAACGTTTTCGTTTCTAATATTTTTTTCGTTCTCTCTTTCTTTTTTTTAAAAAAAAATATATATAGGCCATCTCCTCATTCTCCAATGCCAAATGATCCATTATATCCGGGAGGTGGAGGTCCTTCCGGTCATTCATTTTATCCAAATACAGGGTACTATAGCCCACAAATTGGACAGGTTAACGACGTTCATTCTCCTTCTGGAACCGTCCAAAGAAAAGACTCGGAAAGTAGTGAAGGAGGAAAAAGTAGAAAGGATAAATCTTCTTGTTCAATATCACCAACTTCTTCCGCTCCTCCATCTGTCAAAGAAGCCAATTTAATGCCGGTGCCGTCTCCTCAACAAATTCAATATCTCAATGTTTTTGAAGGTCAAGAATTAACTATACAAAAACAACCTAATGTTGGCCTATCAGAACATAATAGTGATCATTCCCCTGGGTAAGTTATGGATTATTTATTATATTTGATATTTAGTTTGAATTTTGATTTTCATATAATATTACGTACTACGTACATACACTAGAGTTTAGAGTATATGTAATATAAAGTGGCTGATCTGTACTTCTTTTATTTGTTGTTATCAAAGATTATTATTGAAAGAGTAATAAAATGAATAAATAAATAAAATGATATAAATTTTCTTCCCTTTTTTTTCTTATCCATTTTTTTTATACATGTGTATATATAGAATACCTCCAAATTTAGATATGAATCCCTCAACACCAAGTATGAATAATCAACACCAACAAAAGCCCTCACATTCTGCACCACCAACCCCTGTATCAATGGGATTAACAAATCCATCAAAATCCTCATCTGATATTAATTCATCATTAAATCAACAAGGAAATCAAAGTGGTGGTACAAAAGGAAGGCCTGGAAGTGTTGGTCCTATGACACCAAAGAATAGTACGACACCTAATCCCAGTCCCCAAGCACCCGATAGTAGTAATAGAAATCTCTCTCAACCTGGAACACCCTTACAAATGAATTTAAATGACATGAAAAATAATTCCGGCGGCGGTGGTACTGGAACGAATACCAGTAGTAATAATAATAATAATAGTAATAATAATAATAGTAATATAAATAATTTTGGGAATCCTCCTCCGGGAAATGGGCCTGGAGCTCCACCACCTCCAAATTGTAATAATATAAATAATATGAAACAACAACAACTACAACAAGGGCCAATAGGATTAGATGGTCCTGATTCTATGATTCCATTGAATCCAAATTTATCTGGTCCAGGACAATTAGGAAATAAACCCAATTTCCAATCGGATCCTATTTCTTCTATGGTACAAATGTCTCAACAATTAGGTGGAAATGGAGCTCCAACTTCAGGTTCTGGGTAAGTATATATGATTTTCATATGTATTCAATTTATAAATTTAGAAGTAAATAGTAAGTATTTTACCCTTATGTTTTGTTTTACTATGAACTATATAATATTATGAACACTTTTTTGATGGAATTGTAAATAATCTGACGGATACCTTTCTTTCTTTTTTCTTATAGTATGGGTGGTAATGGTGGTTATGGAATGAATCAAGGTCCACCACCCAATATGGTCAACTTTAATACATCTATGCATAATGTTCAAGTAATTATTATTATATTTACATTCTAAAATTCTGTTTTGATCATACAAAAGGGTTTTTTTGTGTTGTGTAATAATATATTACATATAATTTATGACATAAGATTTTAAATATTAACTAACTTTCTTTTCTTTTCTTTTTTTCTAAACAGAATATGGATGGAAATGGTGGTGGGATTGCAATGGGTGGTCCACAAACTGTAAATAATACTTATGTAAACGCAACGATGACTATTCAACAAATGAATATACAAAATATACCTCCGTACATGAGTGGACATGGTGGTCCAATGGGACATCCGAACGGTCCAAATCCTCAGGGACATCCTCAGGGTATGGGAACACCGATGGGAATGAATCCTAATTCTGGTCCACCTCTTCCAATGAATCAAGGAATGGGACCCATGTCAGGACCTCCAAATCAAATGGGTCATCCTGGAATGGGACCGATGAGTAGTTGTGGTAAGAATATTTTTTGAATAATATAAACATTAGATATTTTTATCTTACAGTAATAGTATAATACTTATGCGGTGAAAGTTGAGACACGATAATGATAACATACATACATTCTACACATTACAAGTCAACTTATATATATGTTATTATTTTCATAGGACCACAAATGGGTGGAATGGGCCCAGGAGGAATGTCATCTCATCCAGGAATGGGTCCTGGAATGAATATGGGACCGGGAGGTCCTATGTCATGTGGTCCAATGGTAAAATAACACACCTATATATTATAATCCAATCTTATAAATTATGAAATGTATTTTTATTTATAACACATTTATATATTATATATATTTTTTAGGGTCCAAATCCGTCACAAATGGGTCCTGGAGGAATGCCACCAGGAATGGGTGGTGGTGGTAAATATGGCAATCAACCACGTATGGGTCAAAGTGTTAGGAATAGTCCATATAGAATACCTAACTCACAACAACAAAATCCTAGAGCTTTTGGTGGAACTAATATACAAGGTAAAATATATATATTATTTATATAATATATTGGAAATTGAAAATGCAAAAAAGTATTTGCAATATAATTCATTCATTGTGTGTAATTTAATTTAATTTTTCCTTTGAATATTATTTTTTTATAGTAAAACCTAATGCACCTAATACAATCCAGTACTTACCGGCAAGACCACCTCATAATCAAGGACCTCCACAGGGTCCTATGGGACAAGTTGGACCCGGAGCAAATGGTCCTGGTGGAAGAAGTGGTCCTCCTCCTAATATAGACTTTTTACAACGATTTACAAATCCAAGTCCTGGTCCTGTTAATGTTAATGTAAATATGGGGGTAAGCAGAGATTTAATTCTTTTTCTCTAGATATTTTTAAAAATATTTCATGCTTCACATTTTTGTAATGTAAAAGTTTATGGTATAAAACATAAAATATAAATATAGAATAATCTACATGTAATCATTTATTCATTATTTACAGATGAATGTAAATGTAAATATGGGTGGAAATCGTATGGGTCCGGGAGCTTATCCGGGTCCACCTGGTCCCGTACCTAATAATAATGGTCCTTGTGGTTCTATGCCTCCGAATTCAATGGGAAGACCGATGATGTCGTAAGTATCTCTGATTTTATTATCAATAATCAATAGTGTAGAAGTATTAGATTCATATTTTCTCATGATATGAAACGTTTGTCTCTTCGCTCGTTTTATAATTCCCTCTCTCTAGAAAATTGCCAATATAATATGGATCAAAGTTTAAGAAAACTAGGCATCGAGCAGAAGTTTGGAATGCGAGGAATTTGACTCGCCAGTTTCTCGCACAGCATCTCTTACATGTTAAAATTATTTTTAATTATTTTTTTTAAAATACTTCCGGTCAACCTACGACTTTGAAATTTTCAGGGTAGTTAGTCTTTGACTTGAAGTATATGATCATGTAAATAACTCATTTTCGGCGCAAAATTCTCGAAGCCTAGTTTTCCTAAAGTATGGTTCATATATGATGCATAATTATTTATTTATTATTTATATTTAATTTTTTGCTTATTCGTATTAGAATGATGGATCAAGGTCCACCTCCTGGTCAAATGCCTCCTCAAATGCCTCCAAATAATGGAATGAATAATAGTATGAAAGGACCTCCACCGTTCCCCGGTCCACCTGGTCATCCCGGTCAAGGCCCTCCTCCTGGTGGTCCTGGTCCTGAAAATCCAGCATATGCAAATTCATTTCATCATTTCCAGCAGCAACTTTACTCAACTAATAATGGGAGAAATCCTAATATGCCAAATGTGCAAAACAATCCAAATAATACACCGCCCAATCAGGCTTTTTTTAAATGAATTTAAAAACTCCTGTTTTTTAATTTTCTTTGTGTATGTTTTTTTTTTTTTTGTTATTTTGTTGTTTTTTTTTGTTTGTTTGTTTTGTTATTATTACATAATATACAAAACTATATTATTATTAGACCTTATTATTATACAAATAGTATCATTGTAGTAATGTAGTTATATATAAGGAACAAATATATTATTATCATTATTATTATATTTAGTTTATAGCGAATTTTGAGCCGGTACGACGACGATGACGACGACCAAAATCCGATTTTTACATTAGTGTATGATTATATATAATAATATATTATATGATTCCTAAAAAAAAACTTATAATATATTATGATTTTAAGTATTAAGTAAAAAGATTTAATAATTTTTATTCTGATGACTATATATTTACGACTCTACATAATAATATTTTACAAAAGTATGAGACATTTTCCCATCTTCCCCCGAACAAATATGGTTCGTGATTTGGTGCAATAAGCTTAATATATATTTATATATATATATTATTTAATGGTAATATATATTATATTTAATACATAAAGTTCAAGTGAATGAATAAAAATAATAAGAATAATATAAGTAATAATAATAATAATAATAAGATTATGATGTGTATTATTTGTGAATAAGATAAAAACGTTAATATTTATACGATATAGTAAAAGAATATTTAAGATTTAAGACGCAACAGCTACACGTATGTTTACGTAGCTTACATTATACATACATAACTAAGTGATTTTTAAAACAAAACATAATAATATGCAGAGAAAGAGAGAAACAAAAGAAGATTAAACCTGTGTGTGTGTGTGTATAAAAACTAAACTGTACTAAAATAATATATAAACTATTATGTAACCAGATAGAATCTAATCTAATCATTTACAACAAAATAATACAGATATATTATGGGAGAAGTCAGAAAAAAAGATGAAGGCTACTTAAACTACTTAAATGAAATGAAAAAAAAACTCTACTTACAAAGAAAAAAGAGACAAAGAAGATACTACAATATAAATTATATATAGTTGATCTGTAACTTTTTGTCTCACACAAAAACCAAAATGAAAAACAAGACGTACTAAATAATATTAAAATGTATTATGTAAAACGTAAAACCCATAAAATATTATATGTACTACGTTAACTGCAAACACACACAAAAAAAGAAAAACATGGACACACACCTATATATATATATTATATATAGCTAAAACCTAAATATACTTTTTAAAAACTGGAAAATATACAAAATGCTACAACAATAATAATAATATATACAAAACAGTCTCATCATTTTTGTATTCATGAAAAATAAACTGAACAAAAAACAAAATATTATATATGTATGTAGGTACTTATAATATGTTGTACGCAGTACGCATATATATATAATATATACACACTCTCCATTATGCACACAGATAAAAACACATATGCTTTGCTACTAAATAAATGCTAAAACAAAGGCAAACAAAAAACATAATAATAATAATATATTATAAACTGTATCTCTCTGTATTCTGTATAGTATTCATCTTTTTTACGAAGAAATAATAACAAAATAATATTATAATTAAATATTATGTATCTAAGTACATGTAAGATTATTATGAAAAGCCATATTAAAAAATATTTACTTGAACCCAACCGGTGTATATCTATATAATTTTTTAATCAGCAGTTTTTAATTAATCAGTTCAATATTTTCAAAAGTACGAAACAAAGAAGGAAAATGTGCATATATATACATGTAACATGTACACATGGACCTCTCTGTTGTACAGTTTCCAGTGCGAAAAATCTACGTACACACCGAATCCACAGTAAGCACACAAAATTATTCATAAACATATATTCAATGAGGCAATATTTTTATGCATGTGTTTATTACTTTTATCTCTCTTGCTGTAAAAAATGTACCGTGTTAATACACACATATATGATGGTACACAAATTTATTTTACCCATAAGTACATGTAAAATATATATTATACTCTGTTCAGTGAAATTATGAAACTGTATATTTACAAAAAGGACTAGATAATCCACAAAAACAAAAACTCCTTGAAACTGAAAATTTATGTATAGTGCAAATCTGTGTGTTTATAAGTACTAACATATATATACTAAATATACGATTTAAATATTTGAAATCAAAAAATGAAAACAGAGAAGACTTGATTGAAATAAAAGAAAATATATATATATACATACATATACATAGATAGAGAAATGCATATTTTTTACGGTGTATAACTATATTTGCTATTTAATAAGTGTAATATATACATACATATTCAGAGAGATCTACAAATTTACTAAACAATTTCTGACTTATATTAAATAGGAAACTTCATACACACAAAGAAGCTAAAATACATTATACACGCATGTATATGCCATACGATATGTATGTGTGTATAAGCAACTCACAAAAAATGAAAATGCTGTAACAAGTAAACGGGATTTTTTCTTAGCATAAATGCTAAGTATACACACACATAATACATTTACATTAAAATCTGTTTACTTTACGTCTCAAAAGTATAAGGACTTGCATAATGACACATGATTTTTTTTCTGTTTTTGTTTAAAAATATACTGAAAAAAGTAAGAATTTTCTATTCTACAAACATATATATGTCTGCTTACATATATATGTTTTTTAATGCTAGTACAAAGATTTTGTGTGAAAAAAGCGTGTGAGTTATAATATAGAATGTAAGTGTCATGTAGAAGATTTATATAGAAAAGTAAGAGTATATAAATATGCAGTATAAAATTACATGTAGAGTTAAAAAGTATATATATATTAGATACATACATATACTCTGTTGGATATATCTATGCTTTTGGGTATTTTTAAGGAGGTGTGTTAATTGCACTACAAATTACATGTTTTTAGATAAATATAATAGTCAATAAAAGATACACACATATAATACAAAATATGCTATATGCTATATGTGTGGTCTAAAGGTAAACAAGCATAAACATATTATATACATTTTGTGTAAAATAAAATTGTGAATAATAACAATCAATAAAGAACGTACTCTAGCTTTTAAATACAGGATAAATATTTTGTATCTTTTTTGACAAGAGAATGGAAAAAAATGTATAGGTAAATAAATATAGTATATATGTATTTCGAAAATAGTTATAAATTATGATACGAAATATATATGTACACACTATATAGACACAAAAATGTCTACAAAATGAAACATGTGGTGAAAGAGAGAGAGAGAGAAAGCAGCAGAGTGAAAGCGAAGCGAGAGAAACACACAAAAACCATAAAATATGGAATTGATATTAGAAAACACCACGTAATATGATTATTGTTTCTTTCTTATTTACATTACAATAAAATATGGACATTTATAGACTATATATTTATATATATATTTGAAATGTATATAACAAGCAGTATAATATTTGAAAATTGTGTAAAAGACTTTTTGCAATAAAACTCATAATATATCATGTATGATATATTGTACTATTTATATAAATACATGAAAAATCAGTCTATTTACGTATTTATATATACTTAAAAGTTTTATAAACACAACATGTGCATTTTTTGTGTACATGTGTTTATAAAAGAGAAATAAAAAAATAGTAATACACGCGTATATATATATATATATACTATGTTTATGTTGCTCCAAAAACAAAAAATGGCCATTTTTTCAGTATATATTAACATGTATTTCAATAAAAAAAATCATTACATTGTATGTCTTTATAATGGTGGTTATTATTATGATGTCATATGTATATATTATGGGGTGGTACGATATAATATGTGACGAGAATATTATGTACTTAAATGTGTACTCCAGAATGTACATACAAATGTAGCTGCTACATACATTATCATTTAATAACCTTTATAGATATATATATAGATGTGTAAATAATGTATTATAAAGTTATTTAATTTAAAGTTATGATGAACTCTGTACACAAAATGTACAGTAATTAATATTAGTCATAATCAAATGAACGAATTTTATATAAAATGCTTCGGTTCTTCGTAATTATCTTGATAAATTAAAATATGACTCTACATAATTATAAACTACATGATGTCTCTGTAAGGACATGTATAGAAAACCATCATTATAACTACATATATATATATATATACATATGTACATTACACAATAATTATACAAAATAAGGATAAAAAATATTCTTATGTGAAATGATTATTATTGCCAATGTTCTATAATATATTATTACATGTATATAATGATTAACCAGTGTATTGTATATATATATTACAAGGATTAACCCGTTCCCGCAGGGAACACCACAATTCTAATAGTTTTGGTATCCGTTTCTCGTGTGTTTTTCGCATTTTTTGACGGATTGACTTAAA